>CM069905.1:138022436-138286454 GCA_036172215.1 Camellia granthamiana
TTTCCCCGAAAGGTGAGTTTTCGCAAACTTTCATTTAATTTCAAAATGTGATATAATTTGTTTAAGTACTTTATTTATTGTTTTTCATAACTTTTTTTTTGTCGCTTTAAATGGTCGGTTAAACCACCTAATTGTACTACTTTATCTGCTGTAATTTACTATTGTATATAAATTGTTGTAATTTACATAAAATGTTGTAGTTTACTATTTATAAATTGTTGTAATTTTATCACTTTAAATGGTTGGTCGAACCACCTAATTTGTTAAAAGATGTGACCTCGGCAAATGAATAGTGATCGATGGTGAATAGTAACCTCCGGCGGTAAATAGTAACTTCCGGCGGTGAATAGTAACCCCGACGATGAATAATAGCCCCGTCGATGAATAGTACCTCCGGCGATGAATAGTAACTGCGGATGAAAAATGCCCGGTAAGATGAATAAAGATCAAGAAAGGTGAATAGTAATTGTCATGATGAATAGTAACTTCCGGCAGTGAATAGTATCTCAGGATGAATAGTGCTCCCGCAAAAATAAGTTTCCCCGAACAGAACGGAGCAGTCTTCCTACGTCAAGCAAAATATTTTCCGGCGCATATGAAGTTTCTTTATTTTATTTTATTTTATTTTATTTTGAGAGTTTGTGAGGTTTTTATTTTGTTGTAATATTCTCTTCTCTCTCTCTTATCTGGTTTGTAATAATTTATTCAAAGCGTTGTAATAATTCCCCGCCCCACTTCTTTCTATCATTCTTTTACTTGCTTTCCTTATTTGTACATAAACATCATATTTATTTTTCATTATATTCATGCTTTGCATCCATATTTTATGCATCTTGGTTCGGCTAAGTCTGCATTTGTGGATTTAATCAATTTTTATGTGATTATGTGCGCTACCTCATGTTTTTGAGATGATTCACATGTCATATCTTAGAGGCCGAATCTTTAGTTGCATCTCATGAGTGAATTGCATTAGGATTTTGTATATAAGATCATGCATGTTTTACTAACTTTGTTTTGTAGCTTGTTCGCGGATCGTCAAACATGTAAGTTTTTATGCTTTAGCATCCCGTTTGTGTGTGTTTTTCTTATTATGTTTAGCATTCTACCATGAGGCTACTTGCTTACTTGATATAACTGTATGAATGCCTGTGATGAAGGCTTGTTGCTTGAATTGGAATGATTCAATGAATGTACGTTTGAAGCCCACTTTGTAGTGGCAAATTCACAAACTTTAAAGCCCACTTTGTCAAGTGGCAAATTCAAACCCTTTTCAAAAAAAACAAACATGAAATTGAATTATTCCAATTTGAGCAAACTAGTCCATATTTGTATGCTTCACATAGTACATTTTAGGATTTACTAAATAATCAGAACATGAACATATAAAGAAAATAAAATTCATATCATGGTTTAGTAGAGGCCGATCTTTTGATCGGGTGAGCGGGGGTGCTCATTATTGACCTTCCCCTCTCATACCTAAGGTTCTGAGCCAAGCATCCTTGGTTACGACGAACAGTGGCCTTGGCACTGAGTCATGGGTTTCCTAATTTCCCAAAATATTAGGTGGCGACTCTGAGATCTGATGACGCAGTCCATTTTTGCCAAAATTACAATAAAATGGATTTTCAATAAAAGTTGCCAAATCTGGACTCTCATCTACGTTTCACATTGCACTCGTGAAACTTGAGATCAAAGAGATCTCGAGGGTCCGAACTATTTAACGCGCAGCGGGTACCCCCCGGGCATGTTAAAGGGAGAGCTGTAGCAGAATTCCTAGCAGATCACCCAGTAGAGGGAGATGAAGCGGTGGAGTACTTATTCCCAGATAAAGATATCTGCAAATAAAGGAGAAAACGTGGATGATGTACTTTGACGGAGCAGCCAATCAATATGGTTATGGGATCGGTGTGTTGCTAATAGCACCTTGTAGACGTCCCCGAACGTCCCGGGGAAAATCTCGTTTTGTTCATTGGGCTCACTACAGTTCGGAACTCGATGTCACGGTTCTGAATCTAATCTCGCAAAGTGCAATGCAAGATCGATAAATCACCAAAGAGTCCAAATCCGGCAAATTGTTTTGAAAAACTGATTTTAGAAAGAAGTGCCAAACATGGACTGCTTTGCCAGATACAGAGTCGCCACCTAAATATTTTATTTTGGGGAATTTAGGAAACCTTGACTCGTGCCTAAGGCCACGTGTCCGTCATCACCAAAGTTACCTCGGCTCGGGAACTTGGATACGATTGGGGAAGGTCATTTCATGAGCACCCCCGCTCGCTGTAGACACCCCATTTTTGACTGTCCTCAAGACTCAGACGTCACCGATTGAGCGCTCGGTGATATTGCCTACTGTGCTCGTTCAGAAGTCTCAGAGTCGCGGCCGTGCGCCCTGCCTCCGGACTTCCGAACTCTCTTCTGTGCCTTGTCTCGGTTTGCGAACCGGACTCGGTTTTCTCTGTTTTCTTTCCTGAGGGGAGGGAGTGGTCCTGTAGGCTATCTCTCAGTGGCCGTGAGCTACATTTCGTGGCCGTAGGCCATTTTGCCCATTTCGGAGTCCGGTTCCCGGTTTTCGGAGCTGTCAGGCCGTGTGCCTCGGTTCGGGACTGCCCAACCATCTCCGATTTCTCTGGTTTTTGGCAAGTACCTCTGTTTTATAGTTCCGAGGAACACTGGGGCTTCTGATGCCCACTTCGTGGCCGTATGCCACTTCGGTGCTTACAGTCGGTTTTCGGGACCCCGAACTGCGTGATTTGGGCCCCGAGCATTCGTTTTGCATCAGTTTTCTCTGATTTTTGGCAGGAACCTCTGTTTTGACATTCCAAGGGACACTGGGGTCGTAGATGCCCACTTCGCTGCTGAACACCACTTCCGACACCTGCAGCCCATTTTCGGGATCCTGAATTGCCCGGTTTTGACTCCGAGCGTTCATTTCTCCTTAGTTTTTGTTCAAACTTAGCAGGTACCTCTGTTTCAACACCAGGAAGATCACTGGGGGGTGAGAAGCCAGCAATTATCCCAGATAACCAGTTTCGCTCCTCCGGCGCCCGTTTTGCTCACTTCCGGGCCAATGTTGAACACCCTGGGGGTATTTTCTTCCCACCAAAGCTACATATTTGTGATTAGGGGATATGGGAGGACACCAAAAGAGCATGGTCGGCCAGCAATTCAGAATTTCATTTTTGGGCCTCTCCTTCAAGCTCTATGTTGTGGCTCCTGCTTCAGTGTTGCCAAATTCCAACCTTGGAACCTTGTTCTACACATCTGGGAGGACCCTAAAAGTTGGTGGTCGGCCAGTAATTGTGCATTTCATTTTTGAGCCTCTCCTTCAAGCTCTATGTTGTGGCTCCTGCTTCAGAGTTGCCAGATTCCAACCTTGGGGCCTTATTCTACACACTTGGGAGGACACCAATCCATAGTGGTCGGCCAGAAAATTTGTTGTCCATTTTTTGACCATGGCCGGCCGGCCAGGAGGAGTGGCTGGCCGACCAGGTGGGGTGGCCGGCCGGCCACCTTGCAGAAAACCACCTGGCCGGCCAGCTTCTTGCTTTCCAGCCCATTCCAGCTGTCCGGATATTTTTGTTGAAATATCTCCCCATCCGGGGGATATTTTGGGAGGGAAATCTAGCCTCCATTTCCCTCCCCTTTTTACACCTTTTTTTGCCTACTTAAAGGGCTGGACAGCCCTTTTGCTAGGGTTAGAAAAATTGCTCTCAAGAACCCTCCTCCAAAAGCTTCCATTTCCATAGCCAAAACTCAAGAAAAACCTTCAAGTCTCTAGCTCTTCTCTTCATCAACCCTAAGCACCACCATCACCAACTCCATTCCAGCAGCAAGGGAGTGATTTCCAGTGGTCAAGGATCAACAAATTCAAGCCAAGAAGCAAAGAAAGTCAGATCTTCAAGGGTAAGTTTCTAAATCCCTTTTTCTACCCTTTTCTTGCTTCCTATTTTTACTCTACTTCCTTTCATTTTTTGGGCTTTGACTCCTACTGGTTTTAGGCTTATTTTGAGCCCCCTCTACAACATTGTAGAAGGGATCAACCTCATTTGATGTTTCTATGATATACTTGTTTCAAAATCATTCTTTATGCCATTATCTTGCATGCTATTTTTGACCTATATATATTCAGTTTTTGGGCTTTGACCCCTACTGGTTTTAGGCTTATTTTGGGCCCCTCTACAACATTGTAGAAGGGCTGAACCTCATTTGTTGCTTCTATGCATGAGCTATCATTATAGCCTTCTTTTGGTCCCTATTTTGCATGGCATTTCTAGCATGATTTTACTCTGATTTTGGGGTTGTCATCTTCTGTAAAAATGCATATTTTTAGTCCCTCTCTAATGTTGTAAAACTGAGTTTTTGGGTTTGAGCATTGTAGATATCACTTGCTTTGTAAATCCTCTCTTTTTCCGTATTTTTGCAAGCTATTGTTGTCATATCTATGCTTACAATTTGGCCATGTTTTGTACTGGAAAGATGCTATTTTTGGGGCTGCCTTGCTACTGTTTTTGCTGTCATATGTCAATTTTGCATGTATAGCATAGCTGTAGGCCATTTCGGGTGCATTTCATCGCATTTTGGGCGTCGGTTGCAATTTTATCATAATTTGGGGGCTGTTTTTGCATTATTTTAGTTGCTGAATTTTGCATCTTCCTTATGCCATTCACCACATCTCATTCGCATGTCATTTTGGTGCTTTAGAGCCTCGCCTCGGTTTGCGTGCCCGTGTGCGCGCATTTCGAGGCAGCCTCGTTTTATCCGCCGGCAGCCTATGTGAGTGTGGTTGAGGCCCTCTCATGTTGACGTAAGCCCAATTTGCATTTTCATGCTTGTATGCCATTGCCTCGGTTTGTGTGCCCGTGTGCACGCATTTCGAGGCACTTTATTTTTTATCTGTCGGCAGCTTATGTGAGTGCGGCTGAGGTCCTCTCATGTTGGCGTAAGCCCAATTTGCATTCCGTATGCCATTTCTTTTCATTTTAGCATCGCCTCGGTTTGCGTGCCCGTGTGCACGCGCTTCGAGGCATTTCGGTTTTATCCGATTTGCATTTTAGCATCTCCGCCTCGGTATGCGTGCCCGTGTGCACGCATTTCGAGGCACTTCGATTTTATCCGATTTCCATTTCATCATCGCCTCGGTTTGCGTGCCCGTGTGCACGCATTTCGAGACACTTCGATTTTATCCGATTTGCATTTCGCATCATCGCCTCGGTTTGCGTGCCCGTGTGCACGCATTTCGAGGCACTTCAGTTTTATCCGATTTCCATTTCATCATCGCCTCGGTTTGCGTGCCCGTGTGCACGCATTTCGAGGCATCTTCATTTTCATCCGCATTGTGCATACTAGGTTGTATCTTAGTTGCATTTCATGCATATCATGCATATTGCACGGGAAACGAGGCGCGTTTTGTACTCCGAGTAACGGAACGGGTCTCAATCCCCAAGTCACCGACACTCCGGATTACCCATGATGGAGTTAGGTTTTGTCGTAGCATTCATGTGCATTCATCCTATATTGAGTTGTGCAATTCGGCTCCTCGGCCATCATGCATCGATATGCGTGATTGGTGGCACGAGGATCGAGGCATGCATATATTTGTGAAATACATTGCTATGCCTTTTTCCTGCTCTCTGTTGCAGCAAAACCCAGAAACAGCAACTTTTCGGGACTTGGCATGTATTTCGAGAAAAAGTGTAAACAGAGGCTAATCGGGGCATCCCAGTGGATTTCGCGCAAGGCAGCCCAACATGCATCATCCGTCAGAAGCAAGGCAGTCCCTGGCTTGCATGCCAGTTTTACCGCTTTCTTATTTAATTTGTTAATTAATTAGAAATCTGTAATATTCTTTTATTCGGGCTGTATTATTCTTTCATTCGAACTGTATTATTTATTCGGACCCTCTGCGTGAGGGGCAATACTGTAATAAGTGTGGGTGTGTGTGATGTATGTCTTCCAACCCCACGTCTTTCTCCCTTTTATTTATCTGCTTACAATGGTTAGATATAGGGCATATTTCAATTAGCATACAGTATGACAGCATGTTTGCATCATTCATCTGTTTTGCACGCACCGGGCTCGGCGCATCATACAAACTGCATCTGTATTTCAATTCCAAGTTGAATACTTGATAGCTGTTGCATTCCACATGCCATGTTTAGAATAGCCGAGCCTGCTATAGTTGCATCTTTGCATGTGTTGCATTAGGCATTTCTGTATACTTAGGATCATGCATGATTTCTAATTAGCTTCTGTTTTGGCTTGGAGTACTCGGTGAGTTTTTTGCTTTAGCATCCTTGCATGCGTGTGAGTGTTGCCATGAATAGCATGCTTGCCATGAGGCTATTTGCTTATGTGATATAACTGCCTTGAATGCCTGTGGGTGAAGGTTGGGCTATTTGGATTGGAACAATTCATCAAATGTTTGTTTTAAGCCCACTAGATAGTGGCAAAATCATGTTTTCTTAAGCCCACCCGAGGGTGGCAAATCCACGTCTTAGCCTACTTGCGGGTAGCACCATCAAACCATTTTCAAACAAACAAACATGAAATGTTTTGTTCCAATTCAGACGGCCCAGTCTATACTTGTTTGCTGCGAGCATCACATAGTAACCTAGGCTAATAACCGGAATAAGAGCATACAATGTTTTCAAAAGCAGATATCATGGTTAGTAGAGGCCGGTCTTTGACCGGGCGAGCGGGGGTGCTCACGATGTGACCTTCCCCAATCGTACCCAAGTTCCCGAGCCGAGGCAACTTTGGTGATGATGGACACGTGGCCTTTGGCACCGAGTTAGGGTTTCCTAAATTTCCCATTTTAAAAATATTTAGGTGGCGACTCTGTTATCTGGCAAAGCAGTCCATGTTTGGCACTTCTTTCAAAAAATCTGTTTTTTCTTCAAAACGATTTGCCAGAGTTGGACTCTTTGGTTCAGATTTAGAACCGCAACAAAATCGAGTCCGAACTGTAGCGAGGTCCCTCGCGGGCTTGTTACAGTTTCTGGCGACTCTGCTGGGGATTTAGAGAACTTGACTCGAACTCGTGATATCTGTTTTTGACTACACCTGTGTGTTTCTTTGCATTGCATTTGCATTGGTGCGCCTAGGACACCGTGTTTGCCATATGCCATTCCGAACGATTTGCCGGAGGCTTGTCTTGTCAAGTCATGACCATAAGGCTGATCGGCTCTGGGCTCTGACAGCATGGGAACACAAACCCCGGTTTTGCCGGGGCACCCCTTTTGACCATTCGACCTAGTGCATATTCGGATCCGTAGTGACCATTCCAAATTAGGACAGGTTGCTTACCCGTTTATAGGTTGTTTGAAGCCGCTGCGTGCGTAGTGAAACCCTAGTTCCTGACAAAATAGGACAGGGAAACCCTACCCCAACATAGGGGTGTTTTGGCTCTCACTTATCTGTTATGTGCTTGTTAGAGTGTGCCTCTACAGAGAATGCATGTATCAGTTTGCGAGTTTGAGCATCAGGCCTGCGGGCACCAATTCAGCATTTTGGGTATCAGGCCTGCGGGCATCAGTATTTGGTGGAATCAGTTTTACCTGAGGGTATCAGCTTGCAGGCAGAATTTTGGGGGCAGAATTCAGTAGAGAGCACACTCATTCGGTTTTGTTCGTATCTGTTCTGGTGAAATTGGGCTGAGATGCTGTCCGTTTTCTCTTTTGCTAGGTAGTCCTGGGAACCATAGCTTCAGAAGGCTCCGAAATCCCCCGGGTACATTGGACTAGTGCTGATAGACTTTGTTAGGTCAGAGATTCAATTCAAGGGCAACTAGTGTTCTTTCGCTGAGGCAAGGCAAAGAAAGGCCATACAGGGCTCACTGACTCATCTGATCCGTCAGTTACCAGTCACATCACCTTTGTTCAGAATCAGCAGCCCGTGATGGCACAGGGTTCGGAAGAATTTGTGGCCGTGATAGCAGCGTTGAATCAGGGAACTGCCATGCAAGCTGAGACCAGTATTGACACGCAGAGCCCATCTGGGGCATCTACCTTACATCCAGCTTTGGGACCCCAGCCGAACTTTGACCCACTTCCGCCAGTTGAAGACTTGCAGTGTCCGAGTCCTCGAGAAGGGTTGGCTCAAGCCCAAGTTTTCAGACCCCTGGTGCAGCCTAATGAGAGGCGTTATCCCCTTGATGCTAATGACCTTGATCTGACCGCAGTGAAAATTGCGAACCTTGAGAAGCAATTCAAAAAGGCACAGGGCCTTAATTCCATTCCCGACATTGAGGATGGGCACACTGAGTCTGCCGTCCGGCTCCCAGACAGATTCGAAATGCCACATATTGACCGTTTCGACGGGTCTGGGGATCCAATGGTACATATCCGACTTTTCTTGGATGTCCTAAAGCCGATGGGTCTGACTAAGCCACAGAAACTCTCTCTGTATGGAAGAACCCTGTCCGGTGTAGCAGCCACTTGGTACGCTAAGTTGGAGGACCAAGTGAAGCAAAACTGGGAAGAATTGGCTGAGGCCTTTGTCGATCAGTATTCCTACAATACCCAAGTTGAGATGACCATCCAAGAGCTTGAAGCAACCCGCCAAAATGCAAAAGAGCCTTTTGTGAAATTTGTTGCGAGGTGGAGAGCAAAGGCAGCACAAATGACAGATCGCCGCCCTTCTGAGAGGGATCAAGTGCAGATGATGGTGCGGAACCTCGAGCATGATATGTTGCAGAAATTGATAGTCGCTCCACTATTCACTTTCAAGAGTTTGCATGAACTGGGGGTCCAGGTTGAGAATGCGTTCAACAGTGGGATCATTCCCAGAACAAATGAACCGACAAGGAGGGTGATTTCAAGGAGTACCAATGCCGGAAGTAGCACTATTCCCGAACCCACTGAAATCAATACAGTCGCCACAGCCAACCCTTTTGCCAATCCAAGCCTACAAACAACCAGCCCAGCCCGAGCTCAGGGCAGAACTTTCACCCCTCTCTATATGAGCCTGACTAGCGCACTAAAACTCCTGATGGAAAGAGGGTATCTCAAACCCCTCGATCCTCAACCTCTTCCTGACCCACTCCCAGCCAGACATAACCCCGCCAAGTACTGTATGTACCATCAGCAGCGCGGTCATGGCACCGACCGTTGCTACCGCCTTCGTCATGAGATCCAAAATGTCATCGACAACCGGACGATAGCTCCACCTTCAGGCCCCAATGACCAAACATTTCCCACCTACCTCAATCTCATCTATACACTGCCATCCACTTATGACCCCAGCATATACATCACCCCGGCCCATCTACCCAAGCCTAAGGTGTTTATCCCAAAAAGCATGGACTTATGCATGATGGGTGCACCTGAACCCCAATCATCTCAAACCCATGAACCCACTACTTCCGAGCTGATGAGGATGATTAAAGATCTTCAGAGAACAGTGGCGGATTTAGCCTTTGGAGTTTTGGCTCCATCATCGACCACACCACATGCTGGGAATTTCATGTCAAAAGGCTCCCCAGTCTTGGGGCGGGCTACATCTGAGGAAGGCCAATCCCTTGGCAAAGTGGAAGCGAGTGGAAAGAACAAGGTAGGGGCAGGCATGGATCCCCATAAGCATCTTCTGTTGGCTGTTGAGGCTTTGAAATCCGAGGGACTGAACAAAGAACAAGTGCTCGCGATTGTCGCAAAAGTTGTGGATGACACTTTCGCTACTCAAGTTGGGGGCAGTTTGACTCAAGGGGCAAGCCGGGAGAAGGGCCGTTGTACCAAGAATATTCCTTTCAACTCTAATCCCGTGCTTGGAAGAGATCAGCAAACTAGGCCAGCACCTGCCAATCCCTTTGCTGGTGCGCCTAGCAAAAATCCACAAACCCAGAAGTACCAACCCCGAGGTCAGAGGGTCTTCCATGCCCTCCACATGCCTTTATCCAAAGCTTTCCAAATCCTTGTTGGACAAGGCCATCTCAAACCCCTTGAGCCTCGGTCTCTCCCGAACCCTCTTCCGGCTACACATGATGCTACCCAGTACTGCGCATACCATCAGCAAACTGGCCATGCTACCAACAACTGCTTCCGTCTTCGCCATGAAGTACAAGATCTATTTGACAACGGGGTCATCCTCCCGCCGAGCTCAGCAAAGTCTATCGGCATTGGGTCAGTGAACTTGGGGGATAATGTTATGTGATCGAGGGATGAACCACCTGCGAATGGCACTCAGATTACTCCAACTGTGGTGAATGGCATGCACTGTTTTGAGCAATGTACAAGTGCTGTTAATTTTGCATTCTGACTTGGGTATTGAGTCAGTCTTGTTGTTGTGTTTTGAGTCAGTCTTTTTGCTTTGAGTCAGTCTCTTTTGTTTTTGGTCTGTCTTGTTGTATCGAGTCAGTCCTATTGTATAGAAGTCGGGTGATTCCGGAGGTGTTACCTCGGGCGTCACCATTTTGTTTCGTGTTTGTCTTTTTGCTTTGTTTTGAGTCTGTTTCTGCCAGGGAGCCAGTTATGCCAACAGATTTTGAATGAAACAGCAGTGATTTTCACGCTCTCACATTTGCTTCTGCCGTGTGCTAGTTGTGCCGGGATTTGAATGAAATGGCAGTGCATTCCACCTGCTCTCTTATGCCTTGAAGTCATCATAATGACCTGAGTTTTTCAAAACTTTTTGAACACTGCGGTGAAAACAAAGAGGGAGGAATTCCTCGGGATTTACAAAACTTTGATTATTTGAGAGAAAGAGAGACATGCTAAGCCCTTAATAAATGAAATCATGCTTGTTAGTGTGAGTACTGAGAAGGACCCTGGCTTTGATCCAGATTGATCCTACACTGTCTTCAGCACGAGCGATTTGTCGCTTTCTTAAAAATTTCAAAAAATGTTTTGCGCGGTCCTGCGAAGACATGTGTGGAATCGCTCTTGAGATTGTGCAGCCTAGGATCGCTCTCAGCCTCGAGATTCGACCCCTCATTTTCGAACCTTGGACTCAAACTCAGAATGTTCAACGATTAACTACAACGTGAGGCCTGTGAGACCAGATTCAAAGCAGCCCTCGAACAAGAGGCAAGAAAGTCAAATCAAGAAGATCAGATGTCGTCAAGAGAGGCTTGGGAAGCTAGATCAGAAGCCCCCCCTCAAACTAGGGGCAAAAACGTCCGATGTGCTCGAAGAGTCGAAGATGAGTCCTCTTGCAAATCAACAACCACTCTCCTGGATACGGATGGCTTCAAAACCTTACAACCATTTGGCATGGACCAAGCTACACTTTTACCCTTTGAGAGGCTCGCTGGGCCGAAAACCTGGAAGGGCGACCCAGGCAAAAGTTAGAGCAAAGAAGAGAATAAAAAAAAAGGAAAAAAGAAAAAATGCAAAGATACAAAAATGCAAAAAGAAAAAATGCAAAGATACAAAAAATGCAAAAAAGAAAAGAAAAGAAAAATGCAAAAAAAAAGAAAGATGAAAAGAATAGAAAAAAAGAAAAAGAAAGAACAACAAAGCTCGCAAGGTTGAAAACCTGCAATGGGCGCCTTGGCAAAAGTTAGAGCATAAAAAGGAGAGGTTAAATACCCGAGTGTACCTTAACCCCGAACTACGTAAGGCTTGATTCTCATTTTTGGGATACGTAGGCAACTTCATTCTGAAGTCCAGCCCCAAACACTTCCAAATCAATCGTGTCCATGTAATGGTTTTGATCATCTTTTCCTTCTCTGTATCCGAGAGTTCGTTTGTAATCATTGCTCCGAGGACTGACTACAATGCGCTGTGGTGCCATTCAAACAAGGGGCAACTTTCCGTTGCCATTCAATGCGCTGCGGTGCCGTTCAAACAAGGGGCAACTTTCCGTTGCCATGCAGTGTCCTTCAGACAAGGGGCAATTTTCCATTGCTATGGATCCGAGGTTGTGCATCTCAAGGGTAGATTCCGTGCTCGTTGAGCAGTGGTCGTTTGCAAAAATAGTTTTTGAGAATTTTTACTGAGGTTGACTATTTTCTCGAAAATTGTTCTATCTTTTCCAAAAACTGGACCATTTCTTAGACCTGAAAAAGGAAAATTTTCAGTGCTCATAGCTTGACTTGCATGATTTCAAATCAAAAATCGAACAAGCATGTTAATCTAACTCTCATTTTGGTCAAATTTTTTTAGGAGAAAACTAAAAC
Organism: Camellia granthamiana; assembly: GCA_036172215.1. Lineage (NCBI taxonomy): Eukaryota > Viridiplantae > Streptophyta > Magnoliopsida > Ericales > Theaceae > Camellia > Camellia granthamiana. Next base: position 138,034,549 of record CM069905.1, read on the forward strand.
AAAATGGTCAAAATGATGAACTAGGGGCACAGTTGAGTCAGGTGTTCTGTCTTTTCCCCGTTATCAATGCATTTGCCAAGAAGGGCACTCTGCATGCCAAGAAAAGGGCACAATTAAAGCTAACAACAAAGTGCTGAAAGCTCTCTCACCCTCCAAGCAGCGAGGTATCAAGCCAAGTGCGAAGCACGAACGGGAATGGGGCAAGATATTCCGCTCCCTCATCTGGACAGATCTAACCACGTCCGAACTCCCCAGCAAAGCATCATAAATCGATGTTAGCTGCAGATTTGCTACACACCCAGTTGTAGCATGACCTCTCTATGGGAGAAACTCACTGTTGTGAACAAGAAAAAGAATCTAGCAGAATGCTAGGGGCAAGAGCCTTCAACTTGCTGTTTATCCATCAACCACCCAGGGGAGGGATGAAAAATGAGAGATTAAAGAATAGAGAGATGTGCGATGAGAGAAAAAGTGAGAAAAGGGCTTTTTCAGAAAAACAGAGCTTGAGGGCCGAGTGATGTGAGAATCACAAATAAGAAAGGATGGGAAACCTACCCGGTGAAACAGGCTCCCTGTGCACGTCTGAGGGTTGTGTCTTTTTGTTTTATCTCGATTCTTGTTTTGGGTCGTTTCGAGTGTTACTCGATGTGTCTAGGTTGTGTGCCTTTTATTTCCTTGTTGAGTCGTTTTGCTGTGTTCAGTCGTAGGCTCAATACCTGGTCGAAAACTCATCTCTCAATTTCGAAAATAAAATCATTTTGTGCTCCGAGTGCCGTGCCGTGCCGTGCTGTTCTCCACATTTGTGCAAAACAGAATTTGTTCTTTCGTAAAACCGCAGGGTTCAACCCAGGTCATGTCAGAACAGTAGAACGAGGACCTATCTGAAGCTATTTAGGTTCCGGACTGCAAAGCAAAAGAAAAGAAGGAAAATTGAAGCATCTGAGTGAGTTTCACCTTCAGCAAGTTCCGTGATTGTATTCCGGATGTACCTCTTCAGGCCTTGTTAATACTACCGAAGTGTGAGTGTGCCTCTACCTCATGTGTAAGCCTGCTTCAAGTCAGAATGGCAGTCTAAGCAGCACCAGAGGGTTTCACATGCAGATGTTATCTCTCGCCGATTTGAACAGGGTGTGCCCTTTTTGAGCTGAGTATGTTGTAAAGCCCTCTAAAAAGCAAATCAGAGGCACCAGAGTACATATTTGATGCTCCTCTATTGCATAGAATGTGAACTTTCATATACACTGTTGTTGCATGCGTGCCGCACATCATTATGATTCATGCATAGAATATGCTTGCTTTCGATTCCGCATAGAATATGCTTTACTTGTTTCATGCATAGAATATGCTTGCTTTCTGTTGCATAGAAAATGTCTCCATACTTGCATAGAAAATGCATTTTATCGCACTTTCTTGTGCATTTTATCTCGCTCGCACTGTCTTGTGCACTTACACTTTGTATCTCACTTGTACTGTCTTGTGCATCTTGTGGTTGTGTCTCAATCGCACTATCTTGTGCATTTCAAATCAATCGCACTATCTTGTGCATTTCAAATCAATCGCGCTATCTTGTGCATTTCAAATCAATCGCGCTATTTTGCGCACCTCAATCGCACTGTTTTGTGCAGTTTTACATTCGCGCTATTTTGCGCACCTCAATCGCACTGTTTTGTGCAGTTTTACATTCGCGCTATTTTGCGCATCTCAATCGCACTGTTCTGTGCAGTTTTACAATCGCGCTATTTTGCGCACCTCAATCGCACTGTTTTGTGCAGTTTTACAATCGCGCTATTTTGCGCACCTCAATCGCACTGTTTTGTGCAGTTTTTACAATCGCGCTATTTTGCGCACCTCAATCGCATTGTCCTGTGCTTTGCATATCACATCGCACTATCTTGTGCATTTCAAATCAATCGCGCTGTTTAGCGCATCGCACTATGTTGTGCACTGTATCATTCGCGCTATTTTGCGCACCACAATCGCACTATTTTGTGCAGTTCACCATTCGCGCTATTTTGCGCACCTCCATCGCACTGTCTTGTGCATTGCATTCATCGCGCTATTTTGTGCACCTCAATCGCACTGTCCTGTGCTTTGCATATCACATCGCACTATCTTGTGCATTTCAAATCAATCGCGCTATTTAGCGCATCGCACTATGTTGTGCACTGTATCATTCGCACTATCTTGCGCGTCCCACCTGCACTTGTTAGTGCATTACATTTCACTCGCGCTATTTTGCGCATCGCACTATTTTGTGCACATTACTTGCGTTGTGCATGCATTGCATCGCGCTATCTGGCGCACCTTACCTGTATCACACTGCTTTATGCAGTCACTCGCCGACACTGCGTGTGTCAAACTTTCGGAACCACAGGAATCACATTGAATATATGTTGTTAGCATATTGTTCTTGTTGAATTTCTCTCTTTTGCAGGCACGATATTGTATGTACGGTTCATTTGAGGCTGGTGCGACCAGACGAACCGCGCAGGTATCGTATCTTCTCCGTGTGAGACGCGACGAGAATTGAATAATTCTCCGCATTCCTAACTGCATGAAATGTAGTTGTTGCTTTGCATTCTTGTTTAAAACTGTTGCATCTATTTGTCAATACTTGCCTCATTACAGCTTGCTGCATTTGCATGATCATCTGGCTCTGTGCATGTCGCTTTGCATTTTGCCCCCCCCTTTTTGCCTGCGGGCACGCCTGCGGGCACATCTTTGTCTATCTTGTATGATTGTCTAAGTCTTCGGCCTTGCCAAAAATGGGTCGTCTCTGGGCTTTGACATTCACTCACGTCACTTCTTGACTTCCGAGTTCTGTCAAAGAGGGGCAACTGTAGACACCCCATTTTTGACTGTCCTCAAGACTCAGACGTCACCGATTGAGCGCTCGGTGATATTGCCTACTGTGCTCGTTCAGAAGTCTCAGAGTCGCGGCCGTGCGCCCTGCCTCCGGACTTCCGAACTCTCTTCTGTGCCTTGTCTCGGTTTGCGAACCGGACTCGGTTTTCTCTGTTTTCTTTCCTGAGGGGAGGGAGTGGTCCTGTAGGCTATCTCTCAGTGGCCGTGAGCTACATTTCGTGGCCGTAGGCCATTTTGCCCATTTCGGAGCTCGGTTCCCGGTTTTCGGAGCCGTCAGGCCGTGTGCCTCGGTTCGGGACTGCCCAACCATCTCCGATTTCTCTGGTTTTTGGCAAGTACCTCTGTTTTATAGTTCCGAGGAACACTGGGTCTTCTGATGCCCACTTCGTGGCCGTATGCCACTTTCGGTGCTTACAGTCGGTTTTCGGGACCCCGAACTGCGTGATTTGGGCCCCGAGCATTCGTTTTGCATCAGTTTTCTCTGATTTTTGGCAGGAACCTCTGTTTTGACATTCCGAGGGACACTGGGGTCGCAGATGCCCACTTCGCTGCTGAACACCACTTCCGGCACCTGCAGCCCATTTTCGGGATCCCGAATTGCCCGGTTTTGACTCCGAGCGTTCATTTCTCCTTAGTTTTTGTTCAAACTTAGCAGGTACCTCTGTTTCAACACCAGGAAGATCACTGGGGGGTGAGAAGCCAGCAATTATCCCAGATAACCAGTTTCGCTCCTCCGGCGCCCGTTTTGCTCACTTCCGGGCCAATGTTGAACACCCTGGGGGTATTTTCTTCCCACCAAAGCTACATATTTGTGATTAGGGGATATGGGAGGACACCAAAAGAGCATGGTCGGCCAGCAATTCAGAATTTCATTTTTGGGCCTCTCCTTCAAGCTCTATGTTGTGGCTCCTGCTTCAGTGTTGCCAAATTCCAACCTTGGAACCTTGTTCTACACATCTGGGAGGACCCTAAAAGTTGGTGGTCGGCCAGTAATTGTGCATTTCATTTTTGAGCCTCTCCTTCAAGCTCTATGTTGTGGCTCCTGCTTCAGAGTTGCCAGATTCCAACCTTGGGGCCTTATTCTACACACTTGGGAGGACACCAATCCATAGTGGTCGGCCAGAAAATTTGTTGTCCATTTTTTGACCATGGCCGGCCGGCCAGGAGGAGTGGCTGGCCGACCAGGTGGGGTGGCCGGCCGGCCACCTTGCAGAAAACCACCTGGCCGGCCAGCTTCTTGCTTTCCAGCCCATTCCAGCTGTCCGGATATTTTTGTTGAAATATCTCCCCATCCGGGGGATATTTTGGGAGGGAAATCTAGCCTCCATTTCCCTCCCCTTTTTACACCTTTTTTTGCCTACTTAAAGGGTTGGACAGCCCTTTTGCTAGGGTTAGAAAAATTGCTCTCAAGAACCCTCCTCCAAAAGCTTCCATTTCCATAGCCAAAACTCAAGAAAAACCTTCTAGTCTCTAGCTCTTCTCTTCATCAACCCTAAGCACCACCATCACCAACTCCATTCCAGCAGCAAGGGAGTGATTTCCAGTGGTCAAGGATCAACAAATTCAAGCCAAGAAGCAAAGAAAGTCAGATCTTCAAGGGTAAGTTTCTAAATCCCTTTTTCTACCCTTTTCTTGCTTCCTATTTTTACTCTACTTCCTTTCATTTTTTGGGCTTTGACTCCTACTGGTTTTAGGCTTATTTTGAGCCCATCTACAACATTTTAGAAGGGCTCAACCTCATTTGATGTTTCTATGATATACTTGTTTCAAAATCATTCTTTATGCCATTATCTTGCATGCTATTTTTGACCTATATATATTCAGTTTTTGGGCTTTGACCCCTACTGGTTTTAGGCTTATTTTGGGCCCCTCTACAACATTGTAGAAGGGCTGAACCTCATTTGTTGCTTCTATGCATGAGCTATCATTATAGCCTTCTTTTGGTCCCTATTTTGCATGGCATTTCTAGCATGATTTTACTCTGATTTTGGGGTTGTCATCTTCTGTAAAAATGCATATTTTTAGTCCCTCTCTAATGTTGTAAAACTGAGTTTTTGGGTTTGAGCATTGTAGATATCACTTGCTTTGTAAATCCTCTCTTTTTCCGTATTTTTGCAAGCTATTGTTGTCATATCTATGCTTACAATTTGGCCATGTTTTGTACTGGAAAGATGCTATTTTTTGGGCTGCCTTGCTACTGTTTTTGCTGTCATATGTCAATTTTGCATGTATAGCATAGCTGTAGGCCATTTCGGGTGCATTTCATCGCATTTTGGGCGTCGGTTGCAATTTTATCATAATTTGGGGGCTGTTTTTGCATTATTTTAGTTGCTGAATTTTGCATCTTCCTTATGCCATTCACCACATCTCATTCGCATGTCATTTTGGTGCTTTAGAGCCTCGCCTCGGTTTGCGTGCCCGTGTGCGCGCATTTCGAGGCAGCCTCGTTTTATCCGCCGGCAGCCTATGTGAGTGTGGTTGAGGCCCTCTCATGTTGACGTAAGCCCAATTTGCATTTTCATGCTTGTATGCCATTGCCTCGGTTTGTGTGCCCGTGTGCACGCATTTCGAGGCACTTTATTTTTTATCTGTCGGCAGCTTATGTGAGTGCGGCTGAGGTCCTCTCATGTTGGCGTAAGCCCAATTTGCATTCCGTATGCCATTTCTTTTCATTTTAGCATCGCCTCGGTTTGCGTGCCCGTGTGCACGCGCTTCGAGGCATTTCGGTTTTATCCGATTTGCATTTTAGCATCTCCGCCTCGGTATGCGTGCCCGTGTGCACGCATTTCGAGGCACTTCGATTTTATCCGATTTCCATTTCATCATCGCCTCGGTTTGCGTGCCCGTGTGCACGCATTTCGAGACACTTCGATTTTATCCGATTTGCATTTCGCATCATCGCCTCGGTTTGCGTGCCCGTGTGCACGCATTTCGAGGCACTTCAGTTTTATCCGATTTCCATTTCATCATCGCCTCGGTTTGCGTGCCCGTGTGCACGCATTTCGAGGCATCTTCATTTTCATCCGCATTGTGCATACTAGGTTGTATCTTAGTTGCATTTCATGCATATCATGCATATTGCACGGGAAACGAGGCGCGTTTTGTACTCCGAGTAACGGAACGGGTCTCAATCCCCAAGTCACCGACACTCCGGATTACCCATGATGGAGTTAGGTTTTGTCGTAGCATTCATGTGCATTCATCCTATATTGAGTTGTGCAATTCGGCTCCTCGGCCATCATGCATCGATATGCGTGATTGGTGGCACGAGGATCGAGGCATGCATATATTTGTGAAATACATTGCTATGCCTTTTTCCTGCTCTCTGTTGCAGCAAAACCCAGAAACAGCAACTTTTCGGGACTTGGCATGTATTTCGAGAAAAAGTGTAAACAGAGGCTAATCGGGGCATCCCAGTGGATTTCCGCGCAAGGCAGCCCAACATGCATCATCCGTCAGAAGCAAGGCAGTCCCTGGCTTGCATGCCAGTTTTACCGCTTTCTTATTTAATTTGTTAATTAATTAGAAATCTGTAATATTCTTTTATTCGGGCTGTATTATTCTTTCATTCGAACTGTATTATTTATTCGGACCCTCTGCGTGAGGGGCAATACTGTAATAAGTGTGGGTGTGTGTGATGTATGTCTTCCAACCCCACGTCTTTCTCCCTTTTATTTATCTGCTTACAATGGTTAGATATAGGGCATATTTCAATTAGCATACAGTATGACAGCATGTTTGCATCATTCATCTGTTTTGCACGCACCGGGCTCGGCGCATCATACAAACTGCATCTGTATTTCAATTCCAAGTTGAATACTTGATAGCTGTTGCATTCCACATGCCATGTTTAGAATAGCCGAGCCTGCTATAGTTGCATCTTTGCATGTGTTGCATTAGGCATTTCTGTATACTTAGGATCATGCATGATTTCTAATTAGCTTCTGTTTTGGCTTGGAGTACTCGGTGAGTTTTTTGCTTTAGCATCCTTGCATGCGTGTGAGTGTTGCCATGAATAGCATGCTTGCCATGAGGCTATTTGCTTATGTGATATAACTGCCTTGAATGCCTGTGGGTGAAGGTTGGGCTATTTGGATTGGAACAATTCATCAAATGTTTGTTTTAAGCCCACTAGATAGTGGCAAAATCATGTTTTCTTAAGCCCACCCGAGGGTGGCAAATCCACGTCTTAGCCTACTTGCGGGTAGCACCATCAAACCATTTTCAAACAAACAAACATGAAATGTTTTGTTCCAATTCAGACGGCCCAGTCTATACTTGTTTGCTGCGAGCATCACATAGTAACCTAGGCTAATAACCGGAATAAGAGCATACAATGTTTTCAAAAGCAGATATCATGGTTAGTAGAGGCCGGTCTTTGACCGGGCGAGCGGGGGTGCTCACGATGTGACCTTCCCCAATCGTACCCAAGTTCCCGAGCCGAGGCAACTTTGGTGATGATGGACACGTGGCCTTTGGCACCGAGTTAGGGTTTCCTAAATTTCCCATTTTAAAAATATTTAGGTGGCGACTCTGTTATCTGGCAAAGCAGTCCATGTTTGGCACTTCTTTCAAAAAATCTGTTTTTTCTTCAAAACGATTTGCCAGAGTTGGACTCTTTGGTTCAGATTTAGAACCGCAACAAAATCGAGTCCGAACTGTAGCGAGGTCCCTCGCGGGCTTGTTACAGTTTCTGGCGACTCTGCTGGGGATTTAGAGAACTTGACTCGAACTCGTGATATCTGTTTTTGACTACACCTGTGTGTTTCTTTGCATTGCATTTGCATTGGTGCGCCTAGGACACCGTGTTTGCCATATGCCATTCCCGAACGATTTGCCGGAGGCTTGTCTTGTCAAGTCATGACCATAAGGCTGATCGGCTCTGGGCTCTGACAGCATGGGAACACAAACCCCGGTTTTGCCGGGGCACCCCTTTTGACCATTCGACCTAGTGCATATTCGGATCCGTAGTGACCATTCCAAATTAGGACAGGTTGCTTACCCGTTTATAGGTTGTTTGAAGCCGCTGCGTGCGTAGTGAAACCCTAGTTCCTGACAAAATAGGACAGGGAAACCCTACCCCAACATAGGGGTGTTTTGGCTCTCACTTATCTGTTATGTGCTTGTTAGAGTGTGCCTCTACAGAGAATGCATGTATCAGTTTGCGAGTTTGAGCATCAGGCCTGCGGGCACCAATTCAGCATTTTGGGTATCAGGCCTGCGGGCATCAGTATTTGGTGGAATCAGTTTTACCTGAGGGTATCAGCTTGCAGGCAGAATTTTGGGGGCAGAATTCAGTAGAGAGCACACTCATTCGGTTTTGTTCGTATCTGTTCTGGTGAAATTGGGCTGAGATGCTGTCCGTTTTCTCTTTTGCTAGGTAGTCCTGGGAACCATAGCTTCAGAAGGCTCCGAAATCCCCCGGGTACATTGGACTAGTGCTGATAGACTTTGTTAGGTCAGAGATTCAATTCAAGGGCAACTAGTGTTCTTTCGCTGAGGCAAGGCAAAGAAAGGCCATACAGGGCTCACTGACTCATCTGATCCGTCAGTCACCAGTCACATCACCTTTGTTCAGAATCAGCAGCCCGTGATGGCACAGGGTTCGGAAGAATTTGTGGCCGTGATAGCAGCGTTGAATCAGGGAACTGCCATGCAAGCTGAGACCAGTATTGACACGCAGAGCCCATCTGGGGCATCTACCTAAATATTACACAACATTAATTAATTAGCAAATTAAGCTAAGGAAGCAGATAAGTTAGCATGCAAGCTACATGAAATGGACTGCATCAGCTCTGTTCCAAATGATAAAGGATGTATGCATGCTCGAGTCACCTTGTCGGGAAATCCATCGCGATGCCCCGGCTCGCTTTTGTTTGCAATTGATTTCAAAGAGTTGCACTAGGCTCTAGAGAGATAAAACTCCACCCAGGGAAGCTATGGGAAGGCTGCCGACCAGCTATAGGCAAGGGAGGCCACCTGCCGACCACCCTTGGTGGTGAAGACTAGAAAAGGTGGTCGGCCTGCCAGAAAACCTGGTCAGCCGACCAGTTCATTCTCCTGGTTTCTGTATTTTCTGCAACAAAGGCAAGAGAGAGAGAAAGCAAGGTATTTGCAGCACATGTGTGCATGACCACTCTCCCCGTCATTGCATAAGCTCTAGGGAGTGTAGTCATCGATCCTCGTGCCATCAATCACGCATCCTGATGCATGATGGCCGAGGAGTCGAATTGCACGACTCAATGTGAAATGAATGCACATGTAAGCACCTAAAGCCAACAACTCTATCATGGATAGTCAAGAGTGTCGGTGACCAAGAATCGAGGCACGTTTCGTCACTTTGAGTACGAAACGTCCCTCGTTTCCCGTGTTTGGACTAAACCCTACTCCAAACACAATGCAACAAACAATGAATGGACAAATGCAACTCTAGCATACAAACTAAATGCAATGCAACTAAGTGATGCGAAGATGCATGGAATAACATGCAAGCATGCAAATGGCATACACAATGCTATGAACTAATCAATGGCATACTCAATGCACATGGATTATATGGCATGCATACACAATGCACTAACATACGCAATGTTATGAACGAGGCATACGCAATGTAATGATCGAACATGCGATAACATGGACTATATGGCATACACAATGCAAGATGGACTTAAACCAAGATGGATGGACCTCAGCTGCACCCAAATTAGTGGCTAATATGATGAAAATGAGGCAACAAGGTATATGCAAACATGCACAAATGCAAGGGACCAAACCTAAGGAACAAAGTGCAACTCTACCAAAGCATGACAAGGACGAAATATGGCATACAATGACACATTTTCCAGCCCTGAAATGACATACAAGATGGTCCCGAATCATGCAAACAACTCACCCGATGCATGTTGGGTGGCACAATTACCGAAATTAGTGAAGTGCATTATACTAGAGGTATGCAAAGCGATGCCCAAATGACCAAACCAACCCCAAACAGTCCCTATGCAGACCCAAAACAGTGGCAAAATGGACTAAAATGATGGCTTGTAATGCACAATAATGAAGCTCATGCAATAGCCCAAAAATGAGGCATACAAGCACAACTCTCAAACGCATTTAAAAAGTGGAAAACATGGAAATATGGCACAAGTATAAGCTCTGAAATAACATGTTCAATGATGCCAAAACATGAAAAAAAACTCAAGTTAAGCATGCAAGAGGCTTTAAAACTCGAAGCTAGGCAAGGGTATTACACTACAAGCATGCATGGCAAGCATCATTCGACCATGGGACCTCAAAACAGAGCTAAGGCAGCCCAAATCATGAATAAATTCAGTTTAGAACATGGCCAAAATATGCTAGAATCAATGGCCAAAACAACATGCAATGGAAGCTAGTGAACATGGATTACACTACAAGCATATGAAGCATTCAAGAGGCCACTAAACCAGAAAAATTCAGAGACATGACATGCCAAATAAAGCCCAAAAACCCACTGAAACATGATCAATGCATGCAAGAATGACATGCTCCTTTGATAGGCTATAAGAGGGATTATTCTACACATGCAAGAGACACACCCAAGGTGACAAAACCAACTCTGGAAAGAGCCTAGGCAGGCCCTAAAAGTCACTGAAAAGGGCCTGAAACAAGGTTTGGAGGTGCGCAAATAAAGGCTCCTTTGTAAGGCCAAAAATACTAGTAAACAAGACAATAAGAGAGAGGGTCACCCCTCTCTGATTTTGACCCTCAAAACCCCATATTAACCACTGAAAATCCGATGGATTTCAGTGGTTAAAAGGCCAAGCAAAGGTCAACACAAAGGCCTTAAGGCATGGCTCAAAACAAGGCAAAATGAAGCATGTAAGGGGGTGGATGACCCCCAATAACAAAATGACCTTGAACAAACATCAAAAGGACCTCAAAAAAAGACTTTTTTTAGTTGACAACAAAGCTCAAATATGCATGCAAATAAGGCTAAGAGATGGATCAAAATAAAGCTTAAAAGAGGGAAAAAGTGTGTTACCCTTGAAGCTCAGCAAGACAGTAACTTCTGGAGTCCAAAACCAACTCTTTAACCTCTGAAAATGGCCTCCAAGAAGCTCCAAGCAATGGTGGAGGTGTGTGGCTATGAGGTGGTGTGCAAAGGTGCAAGAACAATACACTTTGGAGCACAAAAGTAGAGATATAGAGAGGGATATATATTTTGCCTTGGACCAATTTCAGAACCTGGTATAAGGGGAGGGAGGCCCTCCTTTATAGAGGTTTCAAGCCAAAGCTTCTCAAAGAAGCTAAAAACTAAGGCTCAAGATCCTCCATACACGTGTATGGAGGATGTAGTATGTGCCTTCCAGCTGGCACAGCTGGCAACAACTCACAGAGACAAAACTGAGGGAGGCAGGCTGACCAGTTCAGGTGGTCGGCCGACCACTTCCCCTGGTTGGCCGACCAGTTCAAAAGGTCCAACTCAAAGAAAGGTGGTCTGTAGCCCCATTTGATGGTCTCCACATTGAATGCAAGCTAGTGGTATGGTAGAAGACCAGTAAATGTGGCTCAAAGACCAAGGAGACCAGCTTCCTGACAAGAAAACTGGCTGGAGGGAGAAAAGTGGTCTCCAAGGAGAAAAGGTGGTCTCCCACCCTTGTACCACCTCCCAAACAATGAAAACAAGGTCCACGCCAAAAATGAACCAAGACGGATGCAAAACAAGGGTTCGGGGGTCAAAACACGCAGCCGGGTGCCCCGAAAACAGGTTGTTAAGCATCGAAAGTGGCGTGCGACCACAAAGGTGGTCTCCCGGGCCACAGTGTCCCTCTAGACAGAGGAAACAAGGTGTGTGCCAAAAATCGGGGCAAACGGAGAATGTTAAGCGGTCCCGAACCGAGGCGCGTGATCGACGGCCCCGAAAACCGGAAACTAGTCTCCAAACGGGAACAGTGGCCTATGACCACGAAAAGTAGTCTACGACCACTGAGAGATAGTCTACAAGACCTCTCCCTCCCTCCGGGAAGAGAAAGCAAGACCTGGTCCGTAAATCGAGGCAAAGCATAAAAGGGTCCCGAGGTCCGGGGGTAAGGACCTCAGCCGAAACTCTGGAACCTCAGAACGAGCACAACATGCGCAATCACCGAGCGCTCAATCAATGACGTCTGAGTCTTAAGGTCGGTCAAAAATGGGGTGTCTACACACCTGATGATTCTCATATGCCCTTAGCCTTCAAACATCGGTTCAAAGTATCCAACAACGAAGTAGAATATGAGACGTGTATTACTGGTTTAGAAACCGTCCTAGAACTAGGGGAAAAAAGGTTGGACATTATCAGGGATTTGAACTTGGTTGTGTCTCAAGCCAATGGAGATTGGCAGGTTAAAGAAGAGAAAATGAAGGTTTATCATCAAGTCTTAGACATGCTAATTCCGAGGTTTGAAAATTTAACGTTTACCCATCTGCTAAGAGAGAACAACCGATTCGTTGATGCACTAGCAACTTTATCTTCTATGGTAGACATTCCATTGGGAGTCAGGATGCGTCCGATCATTATTGAATAGAAGTACACGACGGCCTATGAAACCATTGCCGCAATAGACAAGGCTTCAAACAAGAACCCATGGTACTATGATATTTGGAATTTCCTGGAAATGGGGCGTATCCACCAGGAACAAATGCCAAGGACAAAAGGGGTATATGGCGTCTGGCATTTCAATTTATCATCTGTAGAGGTAAGTTGTACAAAAGAGGCCATCTAGGAATGCATAAACTATGCGTAGAGGAAGAGGAATCAAAGCGCCTTGTCAAGGCCATCCACGGAGGAGAGTGTGGAGCCCACATGAACGGTGGGATGCTCGCCCAGAAAATCCTTAGGGAATGCTACTACTGGTCAACCATGGAAGAGGATTGTATTGGTTTTGTTCGGAGATACCACAAATGCTAGATTCATGACAATCGTATGAACATCCCGCTGTCGAAGCTCTACAACATGACTTTACCATGGCCATTTTCTGTTTGGGGGATAGATGTTATCGGTGCAATTACGCCAAAGGGGTCAAACAGGCATGAGTTTATTTTGGTAGCAATCGACTACTTCACGAAATGGGTAGAGGCCCAGTCCTATTCTGTCCTAAAAGTGTCGCATATGGCTAAGTTCATCAAGAACAACATTATATGCCGGTATGGGGTGCCCAATGAGATTATCTCCGATAATGGGACGCACTTCAAGAAAGAGGTGATAGACTTGCTTGAGAAATATAACATGGCTTTCCATAAGTCATCGACCTACAGGCCACAGACCAATGGAGCTGTCGAAGCTGCGAACAAAAATATCAAGAGAATTCTGCAAAAGATGGTAGAAACCTACAGGGACTGACCAGATAAATTGCCATTTGCGCTCTGGGGCTACAGAACCTCAATCCAAACATCTACAGGGGTAACCCCTTATTCTCTTGTCTACGAAATAGAGGCTGTTTTGCCGATAGAAATTGAAGTGCCCTCAATATGAGTTATGGCTGAGTGTCAAATAGCAGAGGCAGATTGGCAGCAAAGTAGGTTTGAAGAGTTGATGTTGTTTGATAAAAGAAGACTAAGAGCTTTGTATCATGTCCAGGGCTACCAATGTCGAATTGCCAGAGCTTTTAACAAGAAAGTTAAGTCCATAAATCTTCAAGAAGCGGACATAGTACTGAAAGACAATTGAGCTCCTATCCATGACCCTAGGGGCATGTTCAAACCCAACTGGATTGGTCCTTACATCATCAATTCAATCTGGTCAAGAGGGGCAGTTATTTTTATAGACTTGGATGGCTTAGAGTTCTCGCAATTGATCAACATGGACAAGTTGAAGAAATACTACCCTTGAAAGGCTCGCTAGGCCGAAAACCCAAAAGGGCGACCTAGGCAAAAGTTAGAGCATGAAAAATTAGAAATAAAGAAAAACTAAGCTCGCAAGATTGAAAACCCTAAAGGGCGACTTTGGCAAAAGTTAGAGTGCAAAAGGAGAGAGTTAATACTCGAGTGAACCTGAACTGAACTACGTAAGGCCTGATTCCCATTTTTGGGATACGTAGGCAACTTCACCTTGAAGTTCGACCATAACTATCTCCAATTCAACTGTCCTATTAGTTTTCCTGATCAGGTCATCCTTGTTCACATTAGTTTGGTTGCACTCTTTATCTCGGGAAGAAAAGCTGAGTACAGTGCAAGGTAGCAGTGATATGCAATCAAGGGCAGTTATGATTTCTTTTGATTCGGGACTGTACATCTTGAGGATCGATTCTATGCGTGTCAAATGTTGATCGTTTCTAAAAATTGTTTTAAAAAGTTTTAATTAAAGTTGATTTTGTTTAAAATTTTACCCTTTTATAACTTGGACCATTTTTGGGACTAAAAGGAAAATTTTTAGTACTCGTAACTTTAATTTTATTGATTTCAACACAAGTACATTCTCCAAACTCTTTGATTTAGATCAAAGTTACTTTTGATATCTTAAAACTTGAAAAGAAAAGATCAAAGCAGTAAAACTAGGGGCACAGCTAAGTCAGGTGGCTCTATGCCAAAGATGGCCCGACCTCTGCCTCCTCTTCAAGCCAAGCCAAACACTCCTCAGACAAGGTGTAACTCAAACTAATGGTAGGGGCCAGAATCTCTTTCATCCTCCAGGCCGCGAGATATCAGGGCAAGTGTGAGGCGTGAACTAGAAATGAAACAGTGTATTCCACTCCCTCATCCGGTCGTATTTGATCATGCCCGAACTGGCATTGGAACCAGAAAGGAAAATAGAATACGCAATGTATGAGGCCTATCAACTCTACACCCGACTGTCGGGACATGCTGTAGCTCATCTCTGCCAAATTAAGCCAGGGGCAACGCCAAGTTATGTCAGCTGCGGACCGGCTGCACATCCAATCACACCATAAACCCTCTGAGGGGAAATCCACTAGCCGTTAACAAAAGAAGTAAGCTCGGGCCGAGTACTCAGGGCAAAAGTCCACTACTTGCAATTTATCCATCAACTATACCTAGGGAGGGATAAAAAAAAATAAGAGAGATTAAATAATAGAGAGGTGTTTGATGAGAGAAAAGTAAGGAAAGGGGTTTTAAGAGAAAAATAGAGGATGAGTGTTGAGTGATGTAAGAATCATAAATTAGAATGGTGGAAAATAATAACTGGAGAAGTAGCGGACTCCCTGCCAGCCAGGTGGTCTCTCCTCGGCGGAAATCATCTAAACCCATCAAGGTTTCAGCCAGTGCCAAACCCATGATACTCTTACCCTTTTTCAGACATTGAGCTAATTCGATCAACCGGATGCTAGCTCCACCGAAACTAGGGGCAAGGAGGAATTGTGCGAGAAAGCATAAATAGAGAGCATGTTGCCGGTGACTTCGCCAAAGAAGGTCACTCCTATCTCCAATAACGGAAAATTGATGAACTAAACCGAGGATGTCAAGCTTCCCATCATGTGCCAAAAACCGAGCCTCGTGTAACGATAACCCACACATCTGTCCCAAGGCTTGGGCATGGCCAAAACGGGGCTATAGTATGATTTCTTCATCGCACTGGGACTCCATCAAAGCTTGAAATTCCTCAAGTGTCGGACACGCCTCTTGTGATCCGAATTGAAACACATGTGTGATCGAGTTTCAACATCGAATAGCGGCGTGAAGGAATGGAAAGCAAAGAGAAGTGCAACTCAAAGGAAAAAGGGTATTTAGACCAAAATCGCAAAAATTTACCTTTTCCGAGCCGTCCAAAGTGGCTATCTAGTCTCGGAGCCTATTGTTGCATAATGTCTCCATCTTAAGAGCAAAATATCAAAAGCTTGCTATTCTACCAGAAAAATAGCATGGGAGCATTATTTATAAAGGATAAGAAGGAGCAGTGCATGACAGTTGGGTAGCACTGACCGACCTCACACTGAGGCTCGGCCATGCCTCAGTGAAGCCCGGCCATGCATATTTAGGCCCAGTCGGGTCTAAATGATGGCTCAAATTAGTACAGTTGTAGGAAAAGCTGACCTTTGCCTTGACATACCACAGTTGTATTTTGAGTCTTGTTTTGTTTGTACCAAGTGTTTTTTAGTATTTTCGAGTTGCTTTTGTTTTGTTTTCCTGTTATCGAGTTGTATTTGGCATTTTGTCCGGTTGTGGGTAGTTGTCCGGTTCAAGAATGAATGCAAGAATAGATATTCGTTGTTTCAAGTCTTATGCGAAGTTACCATGCAAAGGTTATGCCATTCATCACATTGTGCAAGGAAATCATTTAACAAAAACTTGTCTTTTATAATTAGCGGGTCTAACCCCGATCATTGTTTTATAGAGCAACAAAACAAAAGAAAATCCTTCAAAAGAAAACAAAAGGGCCTATCTGAAGCTAGTCTTTAACTACAAAGCAAAAACAAAAACTAAAACTAAAACAAAATCGTCGCTCTCATCAATAGCCCATCCTCCTCGGCTACGAGAGAGGTGCATCACTGTTGTCGCTCTAGACTACAAGTCAACCTCCTCTCCCTCGTCCTCGGGGGTCGTGGACCCGTCAAAAGAATTCTCGGAAGATGAGCGCTGCCTCACCTGGCCTCTACCTTGATCGGCTCCTCCTCGGCCCCTCACTGGACCCCGTCTCCATCTACTGGCTGCAAAAGGTCCTGTGGGTACTGCTGGACCCAGCTTAAGCTGAAACGAGTATAGATATCAGTATGGACTAACAAGAGTATAAATAGTATGACAACAACAGTGAACTATAGATAGAGTGTACCTCAATCGCATAAGTGACTAAGGCGGTCTGCCTCCTCCGTACCATAAGGAGCAGTCAATTAATCGCCTGGAGGAGGTCATCAGCATATGCCCAGGGTATCTGCAAAAGGAACAAAATTTGAGAAAGGTAGACAGAGGTAACAGAAAACAATGAATAGAAATGGTAAAAAACAAAACAAGACAAAGTGCAGTGAGTAGAAGCATAAAGAAATGTGTACCTGCTCGATGCCAGAAGCGAACACTAGCCTGTAGTCCCTCTCCTCGATGCACTCAAGCGGGATCTGCTCAAGCAGGATCTGCTTGATCTCAGTGGAAATCACAGGAAATCTAGGAATTGGAGCAACGGCGAGGACACCTCCAGCAGGCGCATCACCAGCAACAGCAACCTCCGGCACAGCATGAACCACGCCTGGGGTAAGAGGCGCCATTACCTGAGTATGTAAGAAGGTAGTGAAGTCGCTAGGCTCATGATGATGATTACCATCGTCACCCAACATCAAGAGGTCAATCTGAGGACCGTCCTATAGCCCATCAACTACCCTCATGATTGGAGGAGGAGGATGTAGAATGTCGGGGTCAGCGATGCACGCTTTTGGCGGATGAACCTCTCTCCCAGGTAGTAAGCCCGACCAAAGGGGCCCTCGAAAAGAATCCGCATGGTAGAGGCATGCCATGCCGCGACATAGGTCATCCTCGACCTAGGGAATGCCCGCCCAGGGATTCCAGTCAACCTGTGGAGGCAGACGCAAGAATCAGTGTAGTGTCAGGAATCAGTGTAGTGTGAGAAATCAGTGTAGTATGAGAATGGCAGTGCGGTATAGAAGCAACATTATGAGAATGACCGTGTAGTGTGGGAAACAGTGCAGTATGCTTATGGTATGTAATAGTTAAAGGTTGGTATTTTGTTACTTGGTCCGCAGTGATTGTGTCAAAGAAGCGGCGGAAGTAAGGGAAATCTCGGTCTACGCAATGACGGCGCTCAAATTGAGAGTTGTAGTATCGTGAGCGGGGTACTGCCAACTCGATCGGCCTCACCGGGACCAGAGCCAAAGAGGTGAAGTATGTATAAACCCAGAGCTGCAAATAGAAAAAGATGGGTGAAATAAATAAGCAGTAAATGAAATGTAAATGAGCAGAAAATGCAGAAGGAACAGAATACACAGAAAAGATAAGTGTGAGGCATACCTCACAAACCCTCCAGTAGCCGCTGAGTAAATCTGCCTTGCAGCGGAAGATGCAGCTCATATAGCAGTATAAGGTAGCCAGGCCGGCGCCACCCCAATCATACTTTGTCACCTGGGGGAGATGCACCAGTGCCCCCAGAAGGTATAACCCCACGGTATTTATCCTGTTCGCAAATAGGGTAGTATTGAGGAGATACATGAGGAAGCTGCGGGTGTACTGGGAAACTTCATCTGAAGTAGTGGGCTGGGACTCGGAGAAATGATCATAGAACCAGCTGTACCTCACCATCCCGTGACTGGTGATGTCCGGGATCTCCTCAAGAAGCTAATGTTGTGCGGCTCTCCACTGCATCATGTCAGGATCACATGGAATCGGGCCGCCAATTCCAACCCGCAGGCTGGTAAGCATCGAAATGTCATACGGGATCAGAGTCAACTCCCCGATCAATGAGAAGTGGAATGAGTTTGTGGTGTTCCACCATCTCTCGACCAAGGCCCAGTACAACAGTGACTCGGCCCTCATTTGTATAAGTCTAAAGCAGAAGGGTCCAAAGCCGGCTGCATCAACTAGTGCGCGGACCTCCGCGGGTAATCTCTCATACCAGCTCCACGGGCCAGATATGGATACGTATCCACCAATCCTCATAGCTATCACCTACAAATGAAAAATATATGGCATTTAACTAGTGGTCTATTTGTGAGATTCAACAATGCATCAAAACAAAGGAAAGTTGCTTACCGTGGAGGCGTCGGTGGACAAGTGCTCCGTGGGCTCTCGTAGAAATATGTCCTCATCGATTCCAGAGATGAGGCCCTCGAATCTCAAAATACCACCCGGGAGTGGAGCATGTGTGCGTGGTCGGTATGTGGCCGTATCAAATGGCCTATCAACAAGAGGAGGCAATGCGGGAGCATCCTCGGCCTTCATGTTTGTGTCTAGGGCAGCCCTAATACCAATGGCGGGGTCTGGAATGGGCACTTCATCACTAGCCATGGAGAAGAGTGAAGGAAATGAAGAGAAAGCAAGAAAAATGTAAGGGGCTAAACCCTAGGAGAGAGAAAATGGTATGGGAAAGTGAAAACACGAGAATGAGTACCCAAAAAACCAAGAAAACCCGTGAGAAACAAGGCAAAACAATGAGAAATCCAAAAACTTGACCGAATCAAAATCCAATTGGTTCAAAATATAGAACAAGGAAAGAGTTTCGAAGAAAAAAATGGCGAGGGTTTTTGGGTATTGCAAGGAAAAGAGGAAACTAGAGAGAGAGAGGAAGGGATTTCAGATGGAAAGATGTAAGGAAATAGGGTTTGAGTTTGTTTTAAACAAATAAATCGCGAGAAAAGGCTGAAACTGCCCCTGTCGCTATTGAAGCTCGACCAGCTGTCGCGATGCCCGGCCATGCTTCATTGAGGGCCAGCTGGCTCTCAGTGTAAACCCAGTCCAATTTTTGTTTTTCTTTGCTTTATTTTGTTTCTTGTATTATGGAATTAAAAAAAAGCAAAGAGAGAAAAACAGTAAAAAAAAAAAAAAAGAAGAAGCAAACAAAAAAGGGGAAGAAAAAAAGCAAAGAAAAGCAGAAAAGAAAGAAGCAGAGAGTTCCAAAAAAAAAAAAGAAAAGAAAAGAAAAAAGAAAGTAAAAACAAAAGAGAGAAAAAAAATGTAAAGAGAGTGGAAAAGAAAAGAAAGGATTTTTGTTCAGTTTGTTTTTATTGTGTGAACACATTTGTTTTATTTTTGATTTATTTGTTTAAGCTTGCTTGTTTAAACTCATTTGTTCAAAACTTTTAATTTGTTTAAACTATTCCGAGTAGTTTATAATTTGCTTTGTCTGAGTCATAGTTCATTCTGTTATTATTTTCTGTTGTAAACAGACAGTATTGTATGTATGGTTCATTCAAAGGAGTTCCAAATAAAATCATTGATCCCATAGTAAAATCATCGTCCATTTTACAACCAAATTGAAACATGGTGTACTGTGTTCATTGTTTTAACATGTTAGTAAATTGGTTTCCACTTTACTACACCGCTTTGATTGTTTTGATTTTATGTCTTTATGTGTAGAATCCATGTTTATTTCTAATTCCTACTTATGTGATTTGTTTGTTCTTTTATCCATTCACCTTTCCTCCTCTCGCGTGTGACGTATTAGGATTGTACTTCGGTTAAAAACATCAGGTGCGCCCGGTGTTCACACCACCTCCTCTCGCGTGTGACGCGTTGGGATTGTACCCCAGTTAAAAACAACAAGTGCGCCTATTTGTTCACACCACCTTTCCTCCTCTCACGTGTGACGTGTTAGGATTGTACCTCGGTTAAAAACAGTGGGTGCACCTGTTGTTCACACCACATTTCCTCCTCTCGCGTGTGATGTGTTAGGATTGCACCCTGATTAAAAACATCAAGTGCGCCTGTTTGTTCACACCACCTTTCCTCCTCTCGTGTGTGATGCTTTAGGATTGTACCTCGGTTAAAAACATCGGGTGCGCTCGATGTTCACACCACATTTCCTCCTCTCGCGTGTGACGCGTTAGGATTGTACCTCGGTTAAAAACATCGGATGCGCCCAGTGTTCACACCACCTTTCCTCCTCTCGTGTGTGACGTGTTAAGATTGTACCCCGATTAAAAACATCAGGTGCACCTGTTTGTTCACACCACCTTTCCTCCTCTCACGTGTGACGCGTTAGGATTGTACCCCCGGTTAAAAATAGTGGGTGCGCTCATTGTACACACCACCTTTCCTCCTCTCGCGTGTGACGCGTTAGGATTGTACCCTCAGTTAAAAACATCAGGTGCGCCTATTTGTTTGCACCACCCTTCCTTCTATCGCGTGAGACGCGTTAGGATCTCGGTTGAGACCTCGAGTGCGCTTGATGGTTACGTCGCCCTTCCCCCTTCCTATGTGAGGTGTAGTTAGGTTTGCATTTTCTTACATCCTTTCTACATGAGACATAGGTTGGTTTGTGCTTTCTTTGTGCTTTTCACACGAGGCGTGCCTGTTTATTCACTTTGTTGCGTGTGAAACACGGCGAGGTTTATTTTGCTTTGTTTTGCATTTTCACTCAAACGTCACATTCTTGTCTAGATCGTAACATTGTTTCATTGTTTCATTTATATTATGTTTCATTGCATTGCTTCATTGCATGATCATGATTTATTTGTTGCATTTCATGTTGTATTTTGCCCTCGAGTTCAATCTTTGCATTTATTTGATTTCTTGCCCGAGTCTTGCGGCTTTATCAAATGGGTTGTCTCTGGGCTTTGACATTCACTCACGTCACGTTATGACTTCGAGCTCTGTCAAAGAGGGGCAACTGTGGACACCCCATTTTTGACCACTCGCAAGGCTCAAGCGCTTTGTCCGGTACACTTGATGATGAAAGTGATGTTGTGCGCGGTTCAAGGTCTCAATGAAGGAGCCTTGTTTAAGCTTTGAAACAATTCCAAATCTTCCATATTCCCATTGATTATACCCAAGAAATCCTCTTTTACGCCTTCTGCCACCCTATGTTGAGGCTGAAACAGAAAAACAGGGGAATGCATTAAGGCCAGGCCGTGCCTCAGTGAGGGTCGGCCGGGCCTTGATAGCGAGAAACACTGTTTTGGGCAGAAGGCTGCCAGCTGTCCATTTTTGAAGATATTTATGATATTTACGGCTTAAATTCTATAAAAACGATCATATATCTCTATTTTGAGGGTTGAAGAATTTCAAGAAAGCCATTATTCCACTTTGAGATCTCCTTGTCCTCCTTCTTCTTGTGCAAGTAACACTATGAGTTAACCTACCACCTTGAACCTATAATCACACACCATACACACCTTTATACCTTGGTCTAGGAACCTTGGTTGAGCCTTGAACATCATAATTCAAGCTTGAGAGTGTGTTGGAGCTTAGTTTGATCACAAACAAAAAGGTTACTCCCTTGAGAGGTATAAACTTGCTATCTTCTCTCTTACTTTCATTTCTTTCATTTGCTACATAATTCTCATTGTTTTGTGTTGTTTTGATCCTATTTTAAGTGTTTAAGTTTGAGGTTTGAAGAGCTACCAAAAGAGTAGAGAGAGTTTGCTCTTTCTACACCTTTACCTATAGCTCAAACCCTTACTTTTACACTCTTTTTCTTTGTTCTCTACACTAATTTTCAGAGTTTAAAAAGGCTAAAAACCATGCTTTGAGATTTCAAAAGTGGAGGAGTTAGCCACCTCTCCTTGTTCTTGTTTACTAGCCTTGTTTCCTCTCTTTGTTGCTTAGTTTTTAGGCTTTTTTCATGCATTTTAGCCACTGTTTTTCATCACTTGAAGGCTGTTTTAGGGTTGTTCTAAGTTGTTTAAATAGTTCATGCATTGATTAGCTTAGTTGTTGTCTCATAAGTTTGCATACATAGCTTGTTGTCCATTGTTGTAAGTTTTTTTTCAATTCATTTCCATGTTTAAGAACCTCATTTTAATAATCAACTTACTATTCATCTCTTTCATTTGAGAGTTGTTTCAATTGGTTGACGGTTATTCAAAACGTGAACTAGAGATTTAAGCTTAATGGCTTGATCTCTACAGAGGTTCATTGCCAACGGTGTAATCTCTCTTTCACGTTGAGAATCACCTCCCAATTGACATATTTCTCACTTAGTGGACGTAATCCCCAATGGACGTAACAATCTCCTTGGACTTAATGGATTAAAGGATGACAAAGACTAATGAATTTGGCTTAAAATGAGCCAACTCACATAAAGAAAATAAGTTATCTTGCTAGGGGTTCAGCCGGACATTATGCTAAATCCGTCGTGTCAAGAGTTGTCTAGTATCAATTCATGATGTTTTGATGGATCTTGAAGTGTCTCTACCTCCCTCTTTGAGTTCACTCCATGATAGGAGGGAGGAATGGTTGTTGTTCATTTCATTTATTGATTTTTGTCCAAAATTGTACATCGAAATCATCAAGCAATCAATTTTTGATTGATGGTTTTGGAAACAATTCTAACCTTCTCTCGAGGCTTTCCCATGACAGAGAAGTGTGAGAGGGACAAACAAAGTCCAAAACACTCTGTCTACACTGTTTTCATTTCAGAGCACAAAGTAGAATTTGGCATGAAATTGAGGCATGGCTGGCCTTCTTTAGGCCCAGCCAAGCTTCATTGAGGGCCGGCCGGTCCTCAATTTTTAGTCAACAGTGTATATTTGCAAAAAACAGAAAGCAATGGCTGAAGGTGAAACAGAATGCTCTAGACAGATAGTGCTGTTCTTGGACGCTACACATGCGAACATTATGCATCCTTATGCAACTTTGTTTGATGATTAAATTATTAGTTATTGTTGTTGTAATTAATTCTCATTATTATAATTATTTATTGTTATTATAATTAACCTTGTTTATTTGTAATTGTTGTAGTTAATTAGCTTGAATAGCTAGTTTGTTTCTCATTATTACCCTTGTTGTAATAGCATAGTTAGCTAGTTAATGCTTTAATGATTTCATTCGGTTTTGTAATAAGTAGTTTAATTCAGACTTTCGGACTTTGATTCTCACCCTCTTTCACGAGAGTAATGTTGGAATAAGTTGTATGTCTTCCAACCCCACATCTTTCTCCCTTTTACTTACTTGCTTATAATGGTTAGTATATGACATCACGTTTCATTAGCATTCTTATGCTTTGCATCCATTGTCTTCCATGCATCCAAGGTTCAGCTCATCACGCTAACCCGATATCAAATGTTCAAATTCATTACTTGAATACGTGCTTTATCGCATGTCTTGAATGGAATTATCTACCATACTCATAGCTGAGCCTATAAAGATACATAATGTGTGCGTTGCATTAGTCATATTGCATTTAATTAGGAACATGCATATTTTCCTAATAATTTTGCTTTGTTTTGGCTTGGAGAACTAGGTGAGTAATTTTATATTTTAGCATCTTGCATCGAATGTTTGTGTTGCCATGTTAAAGCATGCATATCATGAGGCTAATTGCTTAAATGATATAATTGTTTGAATACCTGTGGATGAAAGCTAGTTGCTTGAATTGGGATAGTTTGATTAAATGTCCATTTTAGCCCACTTTTTTAAGTGGCAAATTCACAAAACAATTTCGAAACAAAACATAAGATCAAATGTTCCAATCCTTGCAAATTAGTCTATACCTTGTGTGCACATCACATAGTAATATAGCTAATAACCGGAACAAGAGCATATAATGTAAATAAAAACCACATCATGATTAGTAGAGGCCGATCTTTGATCGAGCAAGTGGGGTGCTCAATTCGTGACCTTCCCCTCTCGTACCTATGCTCCCGAGCCGAGACACTTTGGTGATGATGGACTAATGGCCTTTGCCACGGGTCTCGGGTTTCTTGAATTTCCCAAAAATATTTAGGTAGCGACTCTGAAATCTGGCAAAGCAGTCCTTTTTTTTTTTTTAGCATTTGATTCAAACATCGATTTTTCAAAAAGAATTACCAGATTTGGACTTTTTGCATTTTCATTATTTCACACTGCACTTGTGAAATCAGATTCAAAACCACAGGTGGAGTCCAAACTGTAAGGCTATTCTCCTCCCGAAAGGAGCGCAGAAAGTTGAGCTACAGTGCTCCCCTTCTTCACAGTAGAATTAGTAGAAACCACTTGAAAGACATCATTGATAAAATGGTCAAAAGACTCTCTGGTTGGAAAGCAAAAAATTTGTCTTTAACAGGTAGAACCACCCTCATCAAAGCTGTCACCTCTTCCATGCCTAATCACCTCATGCAAACCATGGAAATTCCAAGGAGTTTCTGTGATCAAATAGATAGGCTGAATAGAAACTTTCTCCGGGGCAATACTGAGAATAAGAAGAAAGTCCATCTTGTTAATTGGCAGCAGGTGTGCAAATCCAAGAGAAATGGGGGCCTAGGAATTAGGAAAACCAGATACCAAAACATATCCCTTATTTCTAAGTTGGGATGGAAATTGATCTCCAATTGTGAAGAACTTTGGTGTAAAATCTTGAAAGCTAAATATCTCAAGAACCACTCTATTTCTAATTGGCCCACTAAGATAAGAGCATCACACATTTGGAAAAGCATTATAAGAAATAAGGATGTTTTGGACAGGAACATAAAGTGGAATGTTGGTATAGGGGACAACATAGCCTTATGGACAGATTAGTGGTGTGGGAACCAGCCTTTGTATATCACAAATCAAGGACAACACATCGACACCACCACCAAAGTTAGTTCTATTTTGGATGAAGAAAGGCATTGGGACTTAACCTCTATTCAAGACCTTATAACCCAACAGGACAAAGAGGCAATTCTCAGTATATATAGACCAAGGTATGTAACTTTCAGTGACATACCTCAATGGAAAGGCACCAATAGTGGCAAATATACTACAGCTGCAACTTACAAAGCTATTATAGAAGAAGATAGAGAGGAAGTTGATTGGCAGTGGCTATGGAAAATCAAGGCTCCTCACAAACTTAAGAGCTTTATTTGGCTTGTCATGCATGAGAAGCTCCTTACCAACCATATGAGGCTCATCAGGAACTCATCACACTCTGAGTTATGTCCCAGGTGCCAAGCTAATAGAGAAGACATGCATCACCTTCTACGAGGCTGTATTAAAGCCAAGGCAATTTGGCTTCAAATTAAAAACATTGGCTGGTAGCAGTACAGTATCAACACTCATCTACATGATTAGATCGAAGCAAATCTGAGAAGCAAGGAGCAAGTGAATAACATTCAATGGCATATAATATTCTTGACAGCACTCTCGGGCATTTGGAAAGAGAGGAACCAGGAAGTGTTTGAAAACCTTTCAAAGCCTACCCATATCAGTGTTACTTCCATTTTTAAACAAGCCATGGAAATTCAGGAAGCCTTCCATAACATCCTGAACCCAAATTTCAGAGACCCACAACTAATGATGTGGTCTTGTCCTATTGTAAGTAAACTCAAGCTAAACATGGATGAAAGCTCTAAAGGAGACCCTGGACAATTCGACTATGGTGGACTGCTTAGAGATAAAGTGGGAACTTGGGTGTGGGGGTATTATGGCTACTTAGGCAACTGTATAAGCCTGGAAGCCGAGCTGTGGGGCGTCTACAAAGGTCTAACCATTATCATGCAAAAGGGGTTGACCAATATTGATATCGAGACAAATTCTCAAACAGTAATGGAGCTTATTCATGATGGTGCTAAGATGAACTCACCCTATAGAGCACTCATTGAAGATGCAAGCTTTCTCTTAAGGAGGTGTCAATGCTCAATCACAGCCATTCCCAAGGAAGCTAATAGCGGTACTGATGCCTTAGCCAATCTAGGAGTCAACCAACAAGAGCTCACTATCTTTCCAGATGATCCACCTAACTCCATCTTTCCTCAGTTAATCACTGGCATAAGGAATGTCAGCTCTAGCCGGGATTAAATTCCCAAACTCTGTTTGTCATCCTCTTCTATTTTATTTCATATGAATTAAAAAAAGAAGAAGAAGATATATATGTACAATTTTTATTTTTTATTATTTTTTTATTTTTTTGTGTATAGGTTTCTTGTTCACACTTCACTTCAATTTGTGGCAAAAAATTTGGCTTATTTTTTTTTTCTTTTCACTCGCCTGTGCAAATATTTTATTTTTAATTTTTTTTCTAAATATTTTGATTATGTAACAAATTTTAAAAAACAATTAAAATGCATTATTTTTTGTAAGTTTTATTATTATTTTGAATTATTTTGATTTTGTAAGAAATGTAACGTGTGTATGAAATTGAATGGTGCTGATTATTGCAATATTTTTTTTAGTTGTTGCGAATTTGGTACAACAAAATATTTCATTATAATTAATGATATAATAATAGAATCACTTTCAACAACATATATCAGTGTTACACAACATACAACGAATATAAGACCCGCCACAACAACAAATGCATCGGCCTTAAACGTGCCCTTGCTGTCGCAGTGCGTATGTAATATTCGCTCTTATAGTTGCCATATGGAGATCTGAATCCCCTAGCTCCATGATATCGCCAACTTGGGTGTATTCGGGGTGGTCGAGCATTTGCGGCGCAACATACTTGTCGTCATCTGGGATTTCTTGCGTGATCGCGTCAGCTTGACTGTTCCAGCATATGAAGTTATATAAAGCCCTCGACACACATATGAAGGGCACTTGATCAAAAAATTTTATCTTCAGCATATTCTGCAAAGCCCCCCACCTTGACTTCCAAGCACCGAATGTCCGCTCGATACAACTACGCAAGGACGAATATGCCTTGTTGAACCGTTCGAACTCGTTTTGTGGTATTTGGTTGCGATGGGCATTATGGTGATATCGAGACCCCTTGTACAGAGCTAGATATCCTATCTTGTTGTTGTACTTGCTATCGACCAAGTAGTATTTTCCTGCACATGTACAACAATATAACTGATAAATATGAAATGTTTTTTTTAAAAAAATCATATAATGACTCTTTCACTTTAAATCAGTCACAATTTCAAACTTCAAATCATATGTGGGACTAGTTAAAAAAAAAACATGTATTGTTTGTACTTGTGTACTCCCTACTTGTTTTTTGTTAGGACGTGTTGAGACATACTCCTACATTTTTTTAGTTCTTATTAGAAAATGGATATAAGCTTGTTTTTATTGTACCAAAAAACCTTTTGTTACCATCACCTATGTGATTAATTTTTTACATATTGTCAAGTGCATTGTCAAGCGGGAATTTTTTACCAGGCGCAGGGTGTGGGAATCGAGTTTAGGCTCGTGTAGACACCCCATTTTTGACCGCCCATAAGACTTGGGCGCCGCTGATTGATCACTCGATGATGAAAGTTGTGCTATGCAAATGTTTGATTTCTTCAGCAAGAAGAGCTTCTAAATCCCAACCTTGCACCCCATTTTGGACCAAAACGTTTTTTTGACCAAAACTATTTTAGACTTGAAAACCCTCTCTTTCAAAATATTTTTTAAAAAAAGTTTCTACGATGTTCCGAGTCTCGCATTTCATTAAAAATTGCACTTTTCGGTAAACCGAGCAAGGACAAAGTGGAAATAAATGGAAGAGAGGTGAACTCTTTGAAAAAATCTTTAAAACATCTTATTTAAAGGTTTGAAGTTAAAGAAAATTGGAGGAGAGGGAAGAAACCTAGTTGGGGAAGAAGTTGGGCATAAATCGTTAAGAGAGAACCAGGCAACCTTCACTAAATCAGGTCTATCCTTTTGTACACTTGGACTTAAGTTGTGAGGCCACCACCATTGGAAAGTGGACTTCTAGGGCTTCATTTTACACTCAAGAATCTCCTAAAGTCGAGTCCGGATGAGGGAGATATGGCTGGTTGAAGTTAGGCATCCATCCAATTAAGGCAAAACTGAGCAATCTTCACTAAAATAGGCATATCTCTTAGCACACTTAGAATTTTGATGTGAGTCTACTTTCATTGGAAAGTAGACTTCTGGGGCTTCAATTTAGGCTCAGGAATGACCTACAAAGAAGTCTGAATGAAGGAGATATGCCTATTGAAGTTAGGTCTGGAAGTAGATTTTTGATAGTCGACCGGCCACCACTGAAACTTGTCAGCTAGTGATGAAAAAGCTAGATATTTTTGTGCTAGCTGTCCCCCAAAAGCTCCAGCTGTCTAGGGCTTGATACTTTTGACCTAAGGGGCTATTTTTCTATATATAGAAGGCCTCTCTTCTTGCTTTCAAGGTTGGAAAACATGAGAAGTGAAGAAATATTTTGAAAAAAATCCTCTCTCTCTACAATTTTCTCCCTCTACAACTCTCTCTCTCTTTTGCAAATTGCATAGCCTATGCCCAAACACACCAAACCAAACCTAGAGAGCTTCTTACTGAGGTGATTTGAGCTTGGATTTGAGCTCTTGAAGCACTTGAGAGTGTGGAAATTGGTAGTTTATGGCTTAAAGGGTTCACTCATCTCCAAGAGGTATACTTTCTCTTGCCTTTGTACCATCTTTACACCATTTGTTTTCCGTCTTTTCTTGCTATTTTTAAGCTCTTTAAAACCTATTTTTATGGGCTGAAGCTTGTGGTTTAAGGCTCTTAAAGGTAGAAGGGTTAATCATCATTCTTTGAACCTTACTCTCTAAGCCTTTCCACTTGTGTTTCCCATTCTTTTATCAACTTTTTTTGAGCTTTTTACCACTGATTTCCAGAGGTTTTTAGAGGCTAAAAAAGTGGTTTTGAAGTCCCAAAAATTGAGGGGTTAGCCACCCCTCCTTTGGCTTGTTTACTAGCTTAAAGCTCCATGTTTTAGCTTATTGTTTTAGTTACTTTTGTCTTCATTCCAACATGTTTTCCAACTGATTCTAGGCTATAAAAACTCTATGTTTTTGGGCTGAAGCTTAGGTCCTAAGGCCATTAAAGGTTGAGGGGTTGATAGTCCTTCTTTGTACCTTGTTTTGGAGGCCTTTGCCCTTGTGTTTCTCACCCTTGCATCATCTTTTTCAGAGCTTTTAAACACTATTTTTCAGAGCTATTTTAGTGGCTAAAATCATGTTTTGAAGTTCAAAATAGGAGGGGTTAGCCTTCTCTCCTTGTGTTTTGTTTGCTAGCCTATATAGCTCTATGTGTTAGCCTATTTTTCTAGCAATTTGTAACTTAATTCCAGCATGATTTAGGCTCTTTTTTGGACTATTATTACTCTATTTTTGGGTGGTTAAGCCATTTGAGCCTTGTATTGCATAGTTATAGTATAACCCCTTTCACTAGCTTAGTGTTTTAAGGCTTTAAGCATCATTGGTTTGAGTTGATTGCATGTTTTAGTGCTTTTATCATTCATTTTCAGTACTTATAATCTCTACAATCTCCTTCATTTCTTCACTTGTGTTGGCCATCAGTGCCATCAGTGATTTTATCATTCATTTGAGTTGTCGGCCATCAGTGATTTTTGCACAATGTGTTGGTAAGATGAAGCAGAGGTGTTCTGGAAGTTGGCAAAATTTTTAGTGATCAAATGTGCAAACAGAGGCTTGCAGCAGCAAGGCGGTGACTTTTCGAGTGAAGGATCAAGCATGCATGCATATCCATCACTTCTCAGGGCTAAGTAGTTGACTACTTAGTTTACTTGCAATTGACTTGTAATCCATTAATTAGCTAAGCAGTTAATTAGATGTGATGTAATTATTTAATTAATTAACTAGAATAGTTAATTAGTTTTCGATTTTTAATTAGTTAGCTTAATTAGCGTAGCTAGTTGGTTAGCTTATTCATTCGAACCCTTCTTCGCGAGGGCATAATGTTGTAATAAGTGTGCGTACGTGTGTGTATGTCTTCCCACCCCGCGTCTTTCTCCCTTTTATTTAATTGCTTTTGATGGTTAGATTAGGGTCATGTTTCGATTAGCATACCTTATGCTTGCATCTATTCATTTGTATTGCATGCACCGAGGCTCGGCGCATCATTCAAACTGCATTGTTATTTCAATACTTCTTTGAATACGTGTTTAATCGCATGTTGTTCAAATTGTTTCATATGCCATATTAGTAGCTAAGCCTATTAATTGCATATTGTATGTGTTGTATTAGGCATCTTGCATAGTTAGGATCATACATTTTTCTAACTAATTTCTGTTTTGGCTTGGAGTACTCAGTGAGTTTTTATGCTTTAGTATACTTGCATGAGTGTGATTGCCATATTACCATGATTAGCATACTTTATGAGGCTATGTGCTTATTTGATAAACTGCATGAATGCCTGTGGATGAAGGCTTGTTGTTGAATTGGAACAATTCAACGAATGTATGTTTTAAGCCCACTTTGTTGAGTGGCAAATCATATTTTAAGCCCACTATGTTTGGTGACAAATTCACAAACTTTAAGCCCACTTGAGGTGGCAAATTCAAACCATTTTCTCAAACAAGCATGAGTTGAATTGTTCAAACTTGAACAAACTAGTCTATACTTGCAGGTGCGCGTCACGTAGTAAAGCTAGTTTAATAATCAGAACAAGTACACATAATGTTTATAAAACATCATCTCATGATTAGTAGAGGCCGATCGTTGATCGGCGTGAGTGGGGGTGCTCATTTCAGGACCTTCTCCTCTCGTACCCAAGTTCCTAAGCCGAGGAAACTTTGGTGATGATGGACACGTGGCCTTTGGTACGAGTCAGGGTTTCCTAAATTTTCCCAAAATAAAATATTTAGGTGGCGACTCCGTATCTGGCAAAGCAATCCAATTTTGGCATTATTTGATTTAAAATTGATTTTCCAAAAAAGTTTGCTGGATTTGGACTCTTTGGTGTTTATTAGTTTCACATTGCACTTGTGAGACTAGATTCAAAACCGCAGGAGTCCAAACTCTGAGGCCTTCTTTTCAACCCTTTCCGAAAGGCGGGGCACGGAAAAAGGCGAGCTACAGCTCGGTTGTGACATAGTGCAACACCCTGCTGTCGTGCATGCTCTTGTCCTAACCGGCGGACACAAACATGAAGTACAAATCAAAGTCACAAATGGCAATAATATTTTGTGTT
This sequence comes from Camellia granthamiana, assembly GCA_036172215.1. Classification (NCBI taxonomy): domain Eukaryota; kingdom Viridiplantae; phylum Streptophyta; class Magnoliopsida; order Ericales; family Theaceae; genus Camellia; species Camellia granthamiana. Next base: position 138,065,806 of record CM069905.1, read on the forward strand.
TGCATACCTTTATGGTTGTAGTATGAAGAGACATATTCATTGGACACACAGGCCATAACGTGAATGTCATCCAGTGCCCCAATGCAGTCCTAAACAAGTAAAAATTGCAAAATGTAACTTCTTATTGCATATATTATGAATGACTTCATCAAAGAAAAAATTTTACACGGCGGCACCTTGAATGGTCGGTACTGCCACTTGGAGCGTAAATGTGGATGACCCCCTTGTTAGACTTGATTGGGCTCAAGACTCCTACTATGAATTGACGTAAATGGTATCATAACTTGCAAAACCTCGCGGAAATGCCGTGACAATGTTTCCTTTGAGTGTTGGAACTGTTCTTGCAAATTCCTCTATGAAATTCCCTGCAAAACAGAAATGAAAATCGCTACCTTCTCTTCGAGCGGCACCCCGTGCTCCCGCTGCGGCACTGTCAACCCAAAATCGTGTAGAGCGTTGCACAACTTAAAGAACACTGGTCGGGGCATACTGACTGCATCTTCAAACTGGACCTGGTGGCCGTTAAATAACTCGTACATCCATAATCGTCCCGACAAGATTGATGTATTTTGCGAGACTTTGTAGTAATTGTTGTAATAATACGTTACCGCAATGTTTCACACTTCTACCAAGTTGTGGTCAATTTCTACAACCATTTCCCGCGCAATTTCATTGATTGCTGCCTTTAACGGTGCATTTCCGTGGATGTTACTAGGACCAGCTTAATCCGCCATGTTACATGTACGAAGCTGAAAGGGTGACCAACAATGGAGGAAGAGAGAGAGAGAGAGAGAGAGAGAGAGAGAGAGAGAGAGAGAAGGGCTCTGCCAGCCTTGCAAGCAAAATTGCATTTTAAAACCAATGTGAAGGAAAAGTTAGGCAAGGGCAATAGCATGGAAGCCCCACGTGGGTTGTCTTGCCAAGGATTTCAATGAAGTGCATAATATAATAAAATTGTTGTACTAATATGAAAAAATATTTTATATCTTTCTGAAATGATATAATTTTTCTCACCACAAATACATACATTTTTTTATACATGACAATAATATTTTGTTCACTTTGAAATATAAACATTTTCATTCAGTACAATCATATATAATTTTTTTGACCGTATGGTACACGCCATAAATTGAACTGAACACCAATCAATCAGTGAATTTTCATAAAATAAATACTCATCATTATATTCTATAATTTTTATCAAAAATGATTTCGAAGAACATAGTACTCATCATTATTTTGAAAAAATTATTTTGATGAATTTTTTGGCTTATAAATGGTTGTCTCAGTTTATAAATTTGAGGAAAAAAAGTAAGCTAAAAAAATGAGTTTACCTTGATTTTTAAACAGAAATTTAAATATCTGACTAAATTTTTTTTTTCAATTAATTTTTTTGTCAATTATTTTTTTTTTCAATTAATTTGTTTTTTGAATATATTTTTTTCTTCGATTACATTTTTTTTTTTTTTTCCAAACCAAATGCATACAAAACTGAAGATTCTTTTCATGTGAAGGAAAAGATGGGCAAGGACAAAAGTGGTAGCCCCACGTGGGTTGCCTTGCCAATTTTTTGACTTCTCAATATAATAATTTTTGTACTAATATGAAAATAAAAATTATACATGAATTATGAAATGATATAACTTTTTTGCACCACAAAATGTAATATTTTTGTACACCATAGTAATATTTTGTTCAATTCGAATTTTCATAAAATAAATACTTATCATTATATTCTGAAAATTTTATTGAAAACGATTTTAAAAAACATAAAAATACTCATCATTGTTGTGTAAAAATATTTTTTGAAAATTATTAAACACTTATTTTATTTTTGGAAATTATTTGTCTCGGCAATTATGTTGCAATTATTAAATTTGGAAATTATTTTGAACAAAAAACAAAACTAGACAGTTTTTGAATAGGAATTACACATCACTCCAAATAGAGAAAAATTCCTATTTTGTTTTTGGTTCAAACAAAATTTAAAAAAGATTTAGAAATAGTGTAGTTCATCTAAACCATTATAAAAATTGTGTTTAAACTGATGTGGTCCAACTCCAATATTCGATAATAGTTTTTTTAAAAATTGAGTCCAACGAATAATTGTGGTTTTTCACAAGCCATTTAAATCACATAGTGAGAATTATAATTGGTATTCAATTTTATGACATGCTGTGTTTAAAAACAAAAAAATTGCTTGTGTTAGTAATGACGGACTAATTGGTGTTTTACATGTGTTGTTACAAAAAAAATAATAATAAAAATGTTGGGTAGTCTACAACAAATATTGTCATGACCCGAACCCGCCCCTATAAATTAAGGTCATAACCGGCCAGTAAGCATGAGATTACCTACGGCCTCAAATCAATTTAGAATATACTCCATCAGAGTTAAGGGGTCAAATGGAAGCAGACTTAAAAATTTTGTCCAATGAGCTATGCTTACATGGCATATCAAAACATCTCACATGTACTTAATAATAACTCACACCACATATCAGTAGTCAACATCTTGTATACCCAGGATCATTCAAACACATAGTCAGCTAAACCAAAAGCTTATACACATAAACGGTCTATCATGACCAATAGAAATAGCAAAAAGGAATACAAAAGTTCATAACCAAAGCCTCTTGCGTGAGGCACCTAGGCTAACTTCACAAAACTCGAGTTCCTTTCTTAAACTCCACTAAGGCTGGGGTTGAACGTCTCTTTGCTCACCTACATACATATAAATGAGAGTAAGCTAACGCCCAGTGAATAATATCAAAATAAAGAGGTTAATGAATGAGATTCGTTCATAAATGAATCATACTCGTAATGGACATATTTGAACCACTATTCTCATTCACACCAAATTCACAAATCTCAACAAAGCAAAACGACCTTAGGTCCAACACATCATGTCCATATGCAAACCGACCTCAGGTTGAATTCTTATATAAAACAATACGACCTCAGGTCCATTTATATGAAACAACCTTTGGTCCAACCAACTCTCTATTTAAAACAACCTTTGGTCCAATTCGAACACATCAAACGGCCTCGGGTCCAATTCAAACGTATCAGGCGAATCAAACGGCCTCAGGCCCATTCTCTTTATAGTCATATCTGTGCATATTTCATATTCATGATCACGATCCCTTTCATTCGAACGACCTTTGGCCTATCACGGTATTCTAACATATCAAGTGACATATTCAAATGGCCTTTGGCCCATCTTTGCATTCATGTCTGACGGCCTTTGGCCCAATCGTTCATATCCGACGGCCTTTGGCCCAGTCATTCATGTCCGACGGCCTTTGGCCCAATCATTCATGTCCGACAGCCTTTGGCCCAATCATTATTATATTCAAACGGCCTCTGGCCCATCTTTATATTTGGACATATCAAACGGCAAACGGCCTTAGGCCCAAATCATTACTATATTCAAACGGCCTCTGGCCCATCTTTATATTTGGACATATCAAACGGCAAACGGCAAACGGCCTTAGGCCTAAATCAATTTTATCAAACGTATCAAACGACCTTATACAAATTAGGCATATAGAATGCTCATTCATATTTCGAATCAACAAACGGCCTTATACAAATTAGGCATATAGAATACTCATTCATATTTCGAATCAACAAACGGCCTTATACAAATTAGGCATATAGAATACTCATTCATATTTCAAATCAACAAACCCGTGGAGCTTATACAGAAGTAGCATTTGGAAAGTGACATACTTGAAAATATCTTTACTAAGATATTACTCACAGTGTTCTGCCGATGAATTTGCCCTTGAGCTCGACCCTACACATTACATAACACATATGGGTCACAAATTATTCAATCTGTTCTCAATTCATACATTCTTCTTAGGCTCATTTCTTATCATTTTAACTCATTCACAATGCTCAATGCATGCCTAAGAGTGCTTAGAAATGAAAGAGAACGGAAAACAAATCACAAAACCACTTTACAAACTTTCTGAAACAGGGCTCCCCGCTCGAGCGTGGCTTTGGCCGCTCGAGCGGATCCATTGGGTCTGCAAAAATACTGGTTACTTCATTTTCACACTCGAGCGTGACTTTGGATGCTCGAGCTGAGAGTCAAACTATATGGCTTCCCGCTCGAGCGTAAATACCCCCGCTCGAGTGGACGCCCATGTCTACAAAAGTTCTGGAAACCAACATTCCACGCTCAAGCGGCCCTTTCCCCGCTCGAGCGGACATGCCAAATTCTGGGATTTCCAAAATTGTTCTTGAAGCTCAAACTTGACATTCAAAGGTGCAAAACTCATGTTTTTGACACAAAAGCATGGAAGGACATCATATAACACCAGAACATGAGTAATTTTGAACCAATTGACCAAAATCATGGTCCACCTCATAAATTATCTTGAATTCTTTTCATAATTCTCAAAACCCATGTACTCAACCTCATACAATTCCATATCCTCATCTATCATGCATGCATGTCAATTCTTGGCTTCATCTCTATTTCAAATGATACAAATGACACTTATAATCATGAAACTCATGAAAATTATGCATGCATGTGAGATTTGGTGCTCAATTCCTCTTGTTCAACATGATTCATGTTTGAATGTATAAAATCATGGCAATTATGCACATGCATGTACATACAAGCACCAAATTCATCCATTTCAACTCAAATTATGTTCTTGGTGGCCATCTATCTTGAATTCACAAAATTACAACCTCAAACTTATGAATTCATAACCAATTACTCACCTAGAAGCTCAAATCTTCCAAGTTATGGTTAATTCTTGAGTTAATCCACTTGATTCTCCAATTTCCTTGCAAAATCTACTATGTTGGCCATTTCTCTCTCTAAATTCGGCCCCTTCTCTCTCTCTCTGGAGTATGATTTTTAGCCAAAAGAGGAAAAATGAGCTCAAAACAATGCAAATAGGCCACTTATATACCTTGGCCTAATCAAATTAATTAAGGCTAAGTAATTGAGCCTAATTTAATCGTTCCGAATCTAATTATTTTGATCCAAATCAATTTCTAATTAAATTTCACCGTAGGCTCTAAAAATTATGCCAATCACAATGGCGTAGTCAATTTCGGATTCTGTGGCCGATAGGGTCTTCAATTTAAATTCTAAAGCAAATAGTCAAACAGATTTTCCTACGGTGAACGAATAGAAATTCAAAACCACATATATTCATATAAATGGCACTCAAAATCATATCAAACACACAATCACAATCATAATCAAGATTAATTAGCATAACACGGACCAGGGTTATCACAAATATGGTCCCTATATGAATGTCGTCCCTGTATGGAGAAATATGGTCTATGAATAAATGTAGCAAATAAAGATCAAATAGTAACATGCATACTATTAAAATAAAATAGAAATCCAATAACAACACACAATTATTCGCCAACACAAGCACAACAGAGAAGCGGAAAAAAAAGTTCAGAAAAAAATTCAGCATACATTCTGAAACAGTATTTGTAAAATGCAGGAACTATGATGGCTTAACAACTCCTCAACACTAGCCCCCCATTTTAGATCCATGCGTTGGGCCGGATGGGCCCCCCGAAATCTGGGACTGCTTGATTTGAAGCCAAGAATTACTGCATCGTCCGTGGGAAGCTGCAACATGATGTCTTGATTTGCCGGGTTTTCCATTAGGGAAACAGCGAAATCAATGAGCGGATCATCCGAGCCAAACCGTTCGGGGAGTACAACCTTGCCAAGCACTTGCCAATCACCTTTGGCATCGAATATGGATAATCATGATGCACTTAGACCTCGCGTTGTTGTGATTTAACTGACAACGCAAGGTTTTCCATTCTACTTGCCAACTTCGAAGCTCCCTCGCTCTGCCCTTTTTTTCGCTGACCTTGACTGCTGCCTCTGAATTTCCGTTTTGTCGGTCCAGTCGTTGGAGTTTGTTCCACAGACACGGCACAGTCATCAACTGTGTGCTCACTGTGGGTAACAGGCTGGAAAGGGTGGTAACCTACTACTATCCTCACAATCTTCTACGTCCATAAGGGATGGCACGTCATCCGTTGCAACCAGGTCAAAATCAGCATCGGGTGTCCAAGCAAAATTTCCTGTTACTGTGGCACTTTTGTATACCCTTCGCATAAGTTCCACATGCTCCAATGTTCGTTTTGAACTTCACGGCATTCTTGTCAATCTGGAAAAAGAAAAAAAAAACAACATTACACACATGGAAGTAAATAATCAACAAACAAGAAACCTACACACTACAACAAATGGGGACCCCAACTAGCAATGCACAATAACAGGCAACAGTCATACAGCAGCAGCAACAGCATTAAATGTTTCAAAAGAAGCCCACCATAGCAACATGCTTCCATATTATGTGAGAATCCTTGCTAGGACAGAAGAATTTTCAAGCAAGAAATATATTACTCTATCATGACGAACTTACAGTATCTTCATTATTTTTACAAATTTAGAAGTTTGAACATGACTCAGCTTTAAGTCTAAACCAAAATTTTGGAAGTAGAGGTTTTACACTAGTTCTAGTGAAATAACCTCATCTGGAGTCTCTCAAAACATCAATATGATGCGAAAATTTTTCAACAGAAATGGATGAGTTTTTTTTAAACAGTCATTTTAAAACCAAAAAAAAATCATTTCTTAATTTAAATAGTCATTGTAGAAAAATGCAAAAACACAAAAAAAGTGTTTTCTAGTGTTTTCGAAACAAAGAAAACATGTTATCTATTTTGTGGAAAGAGAAAACTGAAAAATGGAACAAAGCAAGTTATATAGCATAATAAACAGTCAATCATAATCCACTAGTCTCAGTCAAATGTATCCCTGATGTATAATTGTGTGCATCCCTTGATTATGTGCTTTCTTCATTAGTGAAAGTCCAGGGAAGTTTTGGTCACTTCCCTTGTACATGTGCTTACCATGCACTTTTCCATGAAATTGTGCAAAGGGCATATAATGGCCAACCTGTTAATCTAGATGCATGACCCAAAAGTCAAACCAAGTGAAATTGTTGAAATAATTTCTTCAAATATGAAAAGAATCCCAGGACAGGCAAGTGTTCCAGCCAAAGGAACAGTGAGACTACACATGAAGACTAGAGAAATGAGGAACTTTTTAAATATTTTTTTTATTTCTATTTATTATTATTATTATTATTATTATTATTATTATTATTATTACATTTTGAAAGGAAAGGGATAGGGGAAGGGAAGTTTCACTCACAGCATTAAGATTTGAATCTAGAGATCCTGTTTAGTAATGGAGTGCCTCATCCACTAGGCCAACCCTTTGGTCTGAGAAATGGGGAAGTTACACCATCACATTTATGTTTGAAAATTGAAACCAATAAGTTTTTGGAGTCACTTGGAAGCATGTTTAGCAAGTTGCGAACTTTTCTGGTTATATATGATCATTTGCTTCAAGCTTCATTTTAGAATCATGAATCTGTATGTTATGGGGAGAGTATTCTTCGTTTTTTATTTTAGTTTTCATTGACCTTGATTATTGTAGGAATCATTTACTTCATTTACTTTTCTTGTTTTCTCCAATTGCTCTTGACATCTTCTACAAGTTTTTTTCCATTGTGGCCTCAAGCTCATCTCTGCTTCTCCTTTTCCCCACCCACTCTGATTATAGTTCTATACAGCCTATCTTACCTGATGTGGGATGTAGATTTAATGCTAATGGGATATGAATCACATAATACAGAATATTAATTATTGTTCTAAATATGTAATGTTGTTGATATGCTCATGGTTTAGTGTCCTATTTAATTATATGACAAATTATACTCATACTCTTGAAGATAATTCAGGTTATGACAAATGAAAGCCCATATGACTAAATTGAAGGCTCAAACTGAGGGTTTATTTGTTAGAAGATTCCAATTCTGAAGTTTTTTTTCTTTTTTTTTTTTGTCAAGCTATGTTTTTGTAGCTTCAGACAAATTATACCCATATGACAAATTATGCCCCAAAACAGACAAATTATGCCCATACTACAATGGCAAAAAACATATAATTAAAGCTACAATTGACAGGCTATGTTTTTGTTTTTGTTTTTGGTTTTTTTTTTTTTTGTCAGTTTAGTCATTGTGCTTCATAGAAAATTTCTTGTCAAACTTGTACAAAAAAAAAAAAAAACAATTATAGTGCATGATTAAACCTAACGTGCAGATAGTTTGACATGGAATTGTGCTTCTAAGGAAAAAACAAGACTTGGAAACATTACCTTCTCATATTTGGCCCACCAATCATTCGATGCTTGTATCAACCCAGTTTCTTCGTTGTAACTTATGCTGGTTGGGTCGTGCCTTGTGTCCATAAGGCATGCCCATGACTACCAATCCTTTTTCAGCAAGTTGTACTTGTTTTGGAGTTGCTTCACCTCATGGAACCTACCCGTACGTTCCTGGAAGGCCTTAGACACAGCCCTGTAGCCGTGCATTGTCATCGTGTGGACACATCCCTTGTAACCGGATTCCAACTCCTTCATAACAAGTTTCAAGAACAGCCTGACTACGTCGGAGTCCCAAACTGCTTTGTGCACATATGCGGACTATGGGTGTGGCTGACTACTGCCTCGATTACGTAAATTTTTGGACGGCATAGACAGCGTTCGGGATTGATCCATGTAGCTACAACATTTGAGCAATAATTGTGGCATATGTGCATCATATAATGTAAAACATAACATGCACAATTGAAATTAAAGAACATGAAGGAGAAGCAAATAATAGCAAAGCAAATAAAAAGAAGATTCCATTGTCAACATGAAACTAGCATACTACACATTGTACTAGTCAGAAAACATGAAAAGTATCACGTGGTAAATACATACATATTCCCTATGAACCGAAGCAAATCAAGTACAAAACAACAAAATAACAACGACAACAGACAAGATGAATGTAACAATTTGTCAGAGATGCAAAGAGTGCTGCAGATTGATGATGTCAGCCTTTAACTGGAAGACCATGTCCTTAAGTGATTGTTGAGTGTCAAGCACGAATGTTTGGCCAAATTCGTCACACCAGCCAATCTAAGAACGACATGGCTGAATAGACACATGTATTAGTGTAGTTCTAAAACATGTAAATGGACTTGTGCATATGAATACTCACCACTGCACGAGGGAATTGGTAGTAGGCACAACCCAGATTTCTTAAAGATCTTGAAATCTTCACAACACATATCCCAAAGCCACAGGCACAGAACGACACTGTATGCGCTGACGTGGCAGAGGAAACAAACGAAGCCATCGTCTGTGTGATAACCCTGTTCCGTATTATGCTAATTGGTCGTTATTATAAATGCGATTATGTGATTGATATGATTTTGTGTGCCATTATGTGAAAATATGTGGTTTTGAATTTCTATCTGTTCACCGTAGGAATATCTGTTTGATTATCTGCTTTGGAAATTAAATTGAAGGCCTTATCGGCCACGCAACCCGAAATTGATTACGCCATTGTGATTGGCATAATTTTTAGAGCCTACAGTGAAATTTAATTAAAAATTGATTCAGATCAGATTAAATTGATTTAATTAATCAATTAAGTGCTCAAATATTTAATATTTATAATTTTGATTAGTGGGGCTATATATAAAGGGCTATATACACTCTCATTGGTTTCTTTGAGCTCAAAATCTGAGTTATACATTTGTGAGGGTGAGAAGGCCGGCTATAGAGAGAGAGAGAGAGAGAGAGGGGGAGAATTGTGCAATTTTGCTCAAGAAGCTTGGTGATCTTGAAGGCACACTCAAGAATTTACCATAAATTGTGAGAATTAAGGCTCCTAGGTGAGTAATCAACCATTGACTCATGGATTTTAGTTTGTAAATTTTTTATTCAAGCTAGTGGGGTAATCAAAAGTGAGAATTGAAATGAAATTGAGTTGATCATGTTGAATTGAAGGTCAATGTATGCATGCATGTAGGAAATTGCTATGAATTTCCATGTTTGGGCATAAAGTATGTAATCCATGTTGATTTTTGATTGAGGTCCATGTATTTGATCATCTCTTCACCAATTAAGTTGAGGATAACGAGTATCTTCCACATACATGAGCAAATCATGAAAGTGTAAGCTTTGAATGTTTGAAATTAGTGTGTTGGTGATGAGTTTGAGTCAATTTGGAACATGCATGTGAGTAATTCATGGAATTGAGCTTCATAATGTTGTAAATTAGTGTTTGTATCATGTTAGTACCTGTATGTGTGAAGTTTGAACTGAAATTATCTGTTTAGAGCCTTTGAATACCAAGTTGAAGCTCAAGAACATGTTCTGGATTTTCCAGAAAATTTGATGTCCGCTCGAGCGGGGGAACCGCCGCTCGAGCATGGAATTCGTGCTCCCAGTATATTTTGTAGACAAGGTGTCCGCTCGAGCGGGGAAGTTCACGCTCGAGCGGGGGAGCTATGTGGACAGACCTTCAACTCGAGCGCCCAACTTCACGCTCGAGCGTAAATTTGATGCATCCAGTACTTTTGCAGACCTCATGGGTCCACTCGAGCGGGGAAGTCCACGCTCGAGCGGGGACCCTGTTTCTGAAAATTTTAAAAAGGCATTCTGTGTTTTGTTTTCCGTTCTCTTTCACTTCTAAGTACTCTTAGGCATACATTGAGCATTGTAATTGAGTTAAAGGGATAAGAATAAAGCCTAAAGAGGAATATGTGAATTAAAGAACGGATTGAATCATTTGTGACCCGAATGTGTTATGTGATGTGTAGGGTCAAACTCCAGGGCAAATCAACCAACCGATCACTGTGAGTAATATCTTGACAAAGATATCTGAAAAATGTTGTTGTCCAATTGCTTACTTTTATGTAAGTTTATAAGTTTGTTAATTTGATTGGTGGACAATGTTTGCTACGCCAAATGAATGGGCCAAAGGCCAGTTTGACATGAATGTATGAATGGGCCAAAGGCCAATTTGACACGAATGAATGAATGAATGGGCCGAAGGCCAGTCTGACATAAATGAATGAATGGGCCAGAGGCCAATATGATTTTAATGATAGAATGAATGGGCCAAAGGCCAGTATGATTTTAATGATAGAATGAATGGGCCAGAGGCCAGTATGATCTGAATGAAAGAATGAATGGGCTAGAGGCCAGTTTGACATGAATGAAAGACAAATGGGCCAAAAGGCCAGTTTGACACGAATGAATGAATGAATGGGCCGAAGGCCAGTCTGACATAAATAAATGAATGGGCCAGAGGCCAGTATGATTTGATTGATAGAATGAATGGGCCAGAGGTCAGTATGATCTGAATGAAAGAATGAATGGGCCAGAGGCCAGTCTGACATGAATGAAAGACAAATGGGCCAAAGGCCAGTTTGACATGAACGGATTGGGCCCGAGGCCGTCCAAAGTATTTGGAACCAAAGTCACTTGATCTATAGCTATTTATATACTAGATAGAAATATGAATTGGGCCTAAGGCCGTCCGATGTATATTATTTCAATGCATCTTCTTCAATTGATATTATTCACTGGGCTTTCGCTCGCGCTCATTCATGTGTTTGTAGGTGAGCCAAGAGAGGTCCAAACCCAGCCTCAGTGAAGTCTGTGTGGAACAACCAAGGTTTTGAAGAGTCAGCCCTTGCGTCTCACGCACGAGACTCGTCTTCTCCCTTTTGTCATGTATTTATATTTTGTCATGTTGGCGACGACTTTGAATCTGTTGTATATAGTTTTCATGGGTTGACTTAGACTTAAATGATCCTGTCTGTACAGAACCTTATGTTACTATATTTTCTGAAGTGAGTTATTAACATGTATGTATATGGTTTGTTATGACGTGCCATGTAAGTACAGCTCTATGGACAAAGTTTTGAATTTTGCTTCCGTTTGGCCCCTTTACTCTGACGAGTTATGTCCGGTTTGGTTTGAGGCCGTAGGTAATCTCATGAGTACTGGTCGGTTATGTCCTTAACCCTTGGGGGCAGGTTCGAGTCATGACAGTCTGTTTTGGGAACAACCATAGATGAAAACAATGAAATAACAACATGGACATGGTTTATAAGTTTTGTTATATATTAAATTCGCCTTGTGCAGACTTAGTGTCTGTGTGCAATTATGTGTGAGATTAATTTGTTAATGTACTTTATTTATTTATATTGCCTTACTCCTACAATAATGGAAATTTTCAAACAAAGACTTTCAAGTGCCGCCAGTAATTTGATTAGATTGTAAAGTGTGTGTGTGTGTGATTAATTTCACAAGTAATCAAATGTTGTTGTTTTAAGTGGCCGACAGTTTAGATTTCTTACTACCACAAATAGGACTCATGTACATATTAGCAGAAACAAGAATGTATAAATATAATCTAATAATTCTTAAACATTAATTTGAACAATTATTTTTGGGGGTGAAAAGTCTTTTGCAAAACACGAAAACACATAAAAAAAATTTTCCTTTTAATAAACAGTCAGTGTAATTATTTTGCACACAAAAAATTGTCTTATTATTATTTTTTTTTTCCCTCTTTTACAAGTGTCTAGATACACTTGTTCACAAAATTCATTGTCCAGTTGAAGACAAATATGTCATGCCGTTTACACTTTAAGGTGAGGCAGTTGTGACCTTTGACAATTTGTACTTGGAAGTGTAGACAATTTCATACTTCAGAACAACAAGGATTGTTTTAATAACTAAGGAGTAGAACAATTCTGTGTTTCAATTATCAATTTCAGTAAAAATTACTTAAAAATTCATGAAAATAGAGGCCACAAATTTTAGGGGGAAAGATGAGAGAAATACAAAACAGAGGCCAGAAATTTCACCACAAGAACAAACAAAAAAGGGCAAAGAGGACAGAAATGAACACAGACACAACACCAACTTTGCCAAATGGTTGGCAAACCCAGATAAGTGCAAACACAAATTCATATGCTAATCCAAAGTATGTAAGGCAAAAAAAAGGTAAACAGTGTTAACAAAATGGGGATTTGTTACGAATTTTGTACATGGGGAAAAATAGAGTCACAAATGGAGCTGTTACCTTCTACTTTGGGGGGGCTGAAATAGTGAAGATCTGTTCAACGGTGGTGCAGATCTGGACGCCGGCTGGTCCTTCCCGTTTGATACTGGTGATGCTGTAAGGGGGAGGTGGTGGCGGAGCTCCGGTGTGAGTGTGACGGACAATCGCGTGACGGACAATCGCGTATTGGGACGGCTTTGGTGATGCTGTAAGGAGGAGGTTCTGGCGGAGCTCCGACAGTTGGCGGTGTGTGCATCACGGACTGTCGCGCCTTCAATGCTGACTGTGTACTCGTGCGTATGGAGAACAAGAGGAGATGTTGACGTAAGAATATGAGGTGCGAAGTTTTGTGCCCTAGCTGTCTTATTCTCCCATTCTGCGAGGACCGAACAAAAAAAGAGGGCATTTCGGTCTTTTTTGCCTTTGACTAGTGTAGTTGTTTTCCGGCCAAAAAAATTGTGAATAGTATAAACTTTTTTGCTTTTGTAGTGACTTTTTGCCTTTTTGCATTTTGTAGGTTTACCGAAACACCTATTTAATCTGAGGCTAAAAAGCCTTATTTGGGATAGTTTTTTTGGCTTTTTTTACTTTTGTGAGAAAAAAAATGAAATGATTATAGTTTGGATATGACATTTTGTCTTATTTGACTAAAAAGCCTATTTTGTCTTTTTTGTGATTATTTTAGCCAAAAAGTCCTATTTTAGCTTATGCCAAACAAACTCTAAATATGAATTTGTCTATTAGAGTGCTTCTTATCATAAATGAGCTAAACATATTTTGGCTATATAATTTGAGCTTATTTAGCTAATAATTAAAAAAAGTAATTTTTTTAACAAAATCCATCTTGCTTGGCACATGTTAAAAAAATCACTTTATTATATTTTTATTTTTGTCAATCTAAAAAGTTAAAAAAAAACAATTTTTAAATTTTAAAAATATTTCATTAAGATCTAAAAAAAATTCCTAACCCCACCTGAACTTTCCTGAAAATAAAAGAATAATAATAATTACCAAATGCATTAACCTTATTTGGTTCTAATTTTTTTATTTCAATTTTTGTATATTTTTATATTTAGTGAATTTTTTTTAATATTTTAAACAATTTTTATTTTTATTTTTTAGAAACACTTAATATAAATACAATTGAAAAGTATAATATTTGTGAAAAGAATTTTTAAAAAATTCACTAAATATCAAAAATATAAAAAAAATAATATGAAAATTTAATATATTTTCGTATTCTTGTATATTTATTGATTTTTTAAAAATATTTTATTTTTTAGGTACATTTAGGTTAGGTGCATCTAAAAAGTAAAAATTTGCTTAAATATTAAAAAATTCACTAAAAATAAAAAGATATGAAAAATAAAAAATTTAGATTTTAAAAAATTAAATTCAAAAAATTAGAACTAAACAAGGTGATTAATTCTTTTGATAATAACTTAAATTTTGAAAAATGACTATTAAAAAAAATTTGACAAAGATGGCCATAACTGAATTTGGGTTGTAGCCCCCCATGAGGGGGTATTTCAGTGTAGTGAGATGATATTTAAAGTTTGAATCAATAAATGATAGTTTAACTTTATTAACCTGTTAACATTGTGACTAAAAAAATAAAGAAACTACAAATAAAGTGTAATTTTTTAAAAATAATTTTAGATGAGTAGTAAACTTTATGAATCTATAGTTTAACTCTATTAAAATTATAAATCGTTTCATAAATTTATAATTATTTTGTAAAAGAGCCATAAAATTGTAATTTCTCAAAAAAAAAAAAAAAAAAAAAAAAAAAAAAAAAAAGAAAGAAAGAAAAAAAAGAGAAGAAGAAGAAGAAGACAAACAAACAAACACATTAGACTCTTTTTTAGTGGGTCAAATCATACAGACATGAATGATTGGTGGTGTGGGGAAAAGTGTTTTGCAGTCCTTTATTTATTCCAACCATAATCTTATGGAAAATGTTATGGAGTTCAAATAAAATATTAAATTTTCTACTAAATCTTTTATATGAGTGTGAGACCTACACAAATCACATGTGTGTGGGTCCCACACCTATATAAAAGGTTTGGTAAAAAATTTAAGGGTAAATTACACTTTTACCCCCTAAACTATACGCACTTTTTCTATTTAATCCCTTAACTATTGCTTGTGTTTCTTTAGTCTCTAAACTTTAATAATTTGTGTCTGTCAAGTCCAATTTGTGTCTGCCGTCCAAATCATTAACAAAATAGCGTTGCACGTGCATTCCATGAGATACGAAAGGCTGATATGAAGGTCAAAATGGACATTTCATCCTCAACCGCATGTGCCATACACGTGATGCGAATTGGGGTAACAAAAATGGGGGGTTTATGGTTTTCAAATCATCGACTCAGTCTTCAGAACTTCGATTGAGTCTTCAGAACTTTGATTTAGGCTAGGGTTTGTGGTTTTCTTGAAGAATCGAAGGGTTTTGCAACATTATTGGTGTTGATTGAGGCCAGATGGCCATGGCGAAGTATGTACGACGTCAAGATCAAGATAGTTATATACCAAAATGTAAGTATAATTTTTTTAGTTTTTGGTTAAGATTTTTGCATGGTTATGATTTTTTGAGCATTTTCGGTCAATTTTGTATATTTTTGGTTGATTTTTTATTTGTTGAATCTTTCTTGTTTACTGTGTTGTTTTGAAGAAGTGAATTTTGAAGTGTATCTATTGTTCCAAAAAGTGAAGTTTTGTTGTATGTGTTTGTCTGATTGTCCCCTGTCTTTTAGTGTATGTGTTTTTTTTTTTTTAGTGTGTTTTCATGCTTTGTTTGTGTTTTCATGCATTTACATATGTTCCTCAATTTTTTGTTTTTTAATGTTATACTGGTCCAATGCCCATACAGACATCAATGCTAATCACTTTACCATTAAAGTGAACCATGGTGGTCAATTTAGGACAGAAAATGGAAAGAGGTCTTATGTTGGGGGCCAAGTAGATTACATTGACTACAATGATAGGGAAAGGATGCCATTGCTAGCATTGGTTGAATGTGCCCAAATGGTCGAATATAGTGATTTTGTTAGATTTCATTACAGAGTCAATGAGAATCAAAGCATGGATGGAAGATTTAGATTTATTAGTTCTGGTGAGGATGTGTATGAAATGATGAAATTTATAGTGGCAGCTGTATTGGAACTTTATATTGAGGAACCTGCCCCTATTCCACTGAGTTTTGATGAATATTTCCAGGATGTCAATGTAGAAGAATGAGATTGGGAATGCAACACAACAGAAGGGAGTATTTATGAACCTAATGTTGATGGGGATGAGCATAGTTCAAATTCTGCTTCAAAGGCTGAATGTGAAGCATTTGTTGACAGTGATTACAGCTTGAATGAGAAGCCAATGGCAGGAGTGGACCAACATGCAAGTAAGCCACCAGAAAATAGTCATGTTTAAGATTTTTCTGAACCAGAAAGTGAGGAATGAGATTTGTCACAACCCAACCCAGCCCTTATAGGTTTAGCGTCGTAACCGGGCAGTAATCCTTAAATTACCAAAGGCTTTTGTATAGAATGGTAGATAATTAAGGGGCTTGTGGAAGCAACTACACAAAATACAACGTCCATAGAGCTGTGAAGATATACATGGGACAGAAAATATAAGACTTATATATGTACACATACATGTGACGTCATAATACAGTAGTCTCACGTCACCCACAAATACAAATAACGAAGGTGGGACTTAGCCCAAGATACAGATAGATAGAAGTTATATGAGAGTCACAAAAACACAAAACAAAATAGTTAAACATGGTTCACAAAACATGACCCCCTTGACTTGACTTAATTTGGAACCTCCTCAAGAGACACAATGAGTGGCTGACAAAACGGAATTCCAGGCGATCATCATTGAGCCTGGCCACGCACCTGCTCACCTACATACATAAATAATACAGTGAGCGGAAGCCTAGTGAATAATAACAAGGTAAAGGTTTTGTTGAATATTGTCTATAACGTTACAGAAAATAGAATTCAGTAATTAGCAAAAATGGAGTGATAATCATGTTCAGAAATCTTAGTTCATAACAGATATAGATTCAAAATCATATTCATAATCAGAATTGGCAGTTAATCATACGTGGTACATTCATTAGCACTAGCAGAAACAGTTGACCCATAAAGGGACGGTCGTAAAGGCATAAAATTGACTCATGTGCACGGAGACGGTACAGTTGACTCATGAGACGTACAGTTGGCCCATAAATGGGACATATTCATAAGGATCCATAATAGTTGGCTCATGAGACGTACAGTTGACCCATAATTGGAATGTAACAGAACAGATAACATATGTCATATGAAGCTAAGAATGCCACGAATACATTTCAGGAATATTGGACAACCATTCATTTATGAGAAAATAATAATATTTCAAAAAACAAATCATCTTATATCATTCAGAAAATACTTATAATTGAACATAGCTTTACAAAGTTATTACTCACAGATGGCTCCCAAGCAGATAGACAGAATAGATAACCGGATAGCCTACGGCACGTGACCTACACAAACACATAACAGATACACATTTGAAACACACGTTCAAAATATACTTAACTCATTACGTTTCGTTCGTAGTGTGTTTCTATGTTTTACCCTCACTATTACGTCTTGATCATGGCCCAGGAATGCCTAAGATGAAATGAAGATGTCAAATTATGTTGTTCAACACTTAGGCAAATTTGCTGAAAACAGGGTCCCCGCTCGAGCGCAACTTTCTTTGCTCGAGCGACGGTTCAAAAATATAAGTTGTCACTCAAGCATAACTTCGGTCACTCGAGCAGTCTGTAAACATAGCAAAAGTATTGGTTGTGTGAATTTTTCGCTCGACGCACGCTCGACAGTCGCTTGAGCGTGAGACTCAGGTCCTCGCTCAAGCACAACTCTTATCGCTTGAGTGGTCCGCAAAAACATGAAACTTTTGGGAGCTTGCATTTCATGCTTAAGCGAACTTCCAGTCACTCGAGTGAAAGCGTAAGATCACAAAGTGATCGCTCAAGTGCAGGATTCGACGCTCGAGCAGAAAGGCAGAATCTGGAATTTCCAGATTGCTCTGCCAAGTGTAAAACTCAATTTCAAAACTACAATTCACATTCTTTTGAGCTCAAAACTTAAGAAAACATATGTAAACTTGAAAAACATCATGAATTCAAGACCATTTCGCAAAAATTAAGGCCCAAAGGCATGTCAGTCGTATAAAATCAAACTTGGAATGTTAAACCATTACATGAACTTAACTTGCAAGTAATTCTTAACTTCAAAGCCTTCAAAACAAGATCAATTGAGATGTTTAACTCAAGAACACGATGAAATTCTTAGAAGAAGGTCAAAACATGGACATGCAAAAGGGGAATTCTTTGAAAACAACCTCAAATTGTGATAAAATGAGCATGCATGCATGATATGGTCTTCCTACCAACTCATTAGCTCAAGACTTGGTTAATTCAAGTTAATCCTCTTGAATTCTCTACATTAACAACTTCCATGCAAGGATTAGGAACCAATTACTCACCTAAAGTTAACAATTGAGTTCTAGCTTATTATATCTTTGAGCTTCCAAGTCAATCTCTTTTAGGTTGCTAGCAACACTCCCCTTCTCTTCTTCTTGAATTCACTCTCTCTCACGTTTAGAGCTTTAGGAGTATGAATTGATGGTGCAAAAGTGATCTAATGGGTTCAAATTAGCCTTATATAGGCTCACTTAATGACACTTATTTAGTTGGGGGTTAAAGACAACTAATTGAAATTAATTTATTCTAATTATTTGGTTCCAAATCAAATTTCAATTCAACTTATCACAATGTTTTAAAAATTCTAACTAACACATATACCAATTCAATTTCGCAATCGGATGCCGATAAGGCCTTCAATTCGCAGAACAAAACAAAAACAGAAACATATACAGATATTCCTACGATAAATAGATAGAAACTCATATAGCACATAACACATGCAATTAACTCGGGATTTCATCTTATTTACTTATTTGACATAATTAATCATGGTTAATTAGCTAATCACAGGTCGAGGTTGTTACAGGATTCCTCAGATGGGTTTGCTAGCCTTGAAGAATCAGAAGATGGGGATGATGAGTTGCCAAGGACCAAGAACAAAGAGTTCAATTCTGTTTCTAGAAAAGAGAACCCTATTTTTGAGTTAGGAATGATTTTTAAAAGCAGGGCTCAGTTTACTGGAGTTGTCAGGCATCATGCCATCCTCAATGGTAAAGACATTAGGTTTAAAAAGAATAAATGGTGTAGAGTTAGAGCAAATTGTAGAGAAGGATGCCCTTGGACAATTTTTGCATCTCTAAGAAGTGGACACAAGAAAACACTTCAAGTAAAGACATACAACCCTAAGCACACTTGTGGTAGGGTTTAGGTAAATAGGCTAGTCAATTCTAGTTGGTTGGCAATGGTGTATTTGGATGAATTTAGAATAAATCCAACATGCTCTATTTCTGAACTCATGGAAAGGGTAAGAAAAGATTTTAACGTTAAGGTTTCCCCTAGTCAACTTTATAGAGCAAGGAGGACGACTCTAACAAAGCTACGAGGAAATGTTACTGAACAATTTGCAAAGTTGTAGGACTATTGCAAACAGATTGATAGGACCAACCCAGGAAGTAGTGTGTACTTGCACTTTAAACCTGATAAGGATGGAAACCCAACTAATGTATTTCAGAGGTTCTATGTTTGTTGGTATGCACTGAAGAAGGTGTTTATTGAGGGCTGCAGGCCTATAATTGGTGTTGATGGTTATCATTTAAAAGGTGCTATTGGTGGTCAGTTGCTCCCTGTAGTTGGATTGGATGGAAATAACCAAACATATCTTGTGGCTTATGCAATGGTGGAGATTGAAAATACCAGCAGTTGGACCTGGTTTCCACAATATTTAATAGCTGATCGTGGAATATCCAATGATCCAAAATGGACCATAATCTCTGATAAGCAAAAGGTAAGCAAAATGGACCATAATCTTTAATCTATTTGTAGCTTATGCTGCTTTTGTTTGTTTGACATGTATATTTGGATGATTGCAGGGTTTGGAGAGAGCAATTGTTGATTTGCTTCCAGCAGCTGAACATAGGCATTGTATAAGACATTTACACAACAATTTGAAGAAAGATAGGTGGAGGTCAAAACTTGAAGGATAGGTTATGGAATTTAGCTAGAGCAACTTATGTGAGCAGGTTCAGTGCTGAAATACAAGAATTGAAGAGGGAGAACAAATTGACATATGAATGGTTGGCTGCCAAAGATCCAGTCCATTGGACCAGGTCCCACTTTGGTACTAGTGCAAAATGTGACATTCTGTTAAACAACCTATGTGATCAATGCTTCCATTGTATTTGCTAGGGACAACCCAATTTTGACTTGTTTGGAGAGAATTAGAATGTATTTGATGGAAAGGTTACTTAAGAGAAAAGAGTATGCACAAAAGTGGCAAGATAACATAGGCCCTAAGATAGACAAAGTATTGGAGAAAAATAAGACAAATGCAGCTGCGTACATTCCAGCATTGGTAGGAGACAAAAAATTTAAAGTAAGAGGAATGCATGGTGATCAGTTTATAGTGGACCCTAAGGAAGAGACATGTTCCTGCAGAAGATGGGAGTTGACAGGAATCCCTTGTGTACATGCAATATCTGTCATTTGGACATCAATGGAACAACCTGAGGACTATGTCCATTATTGTTACAAAAAAGATACATTTCTGAAGGCTTACACACACATGATGTGCCCAATGAATGGTGCTGAGATATGGGAGCAATTAGGAAAAGAACCAGTGCTTCCTCCAGAATACCTTAAACAGCCTAGAAGGCCAAGGAAAGTAAGAAGGAGAGAACCAGATGAGGGACCTAAAGGTTAAAAGCCTACAAAGCTAAGGAGATTTAAAAAGAATTTAAGTTGCAGAAAATGTGGACAGAAGGGCCACAACACCAGGACTTGCAAATCAGAGCTTCAATCCTCTGTAAGTAAAGCCCACAACATTTGTTTGTTTTCATTTACTTGGTGATCACTAACTATGATACATGTTGTGCTTTGCAGCAAGATAATACAACAGTAGGTGAAAGTGATGTTGGAACTTTTGCAAGTCAAGGGCCAATGCCAAGGAGGCCATCACTTGCTGCTGTTGCCAATTTTGCAAGTCAAGGGCCAATGCTAAGGAGGCCACCACCTGCTGCTGTGACTTTTGCAAGTCAACCTCCAATGCCAAGGAGGCCACCTCCTGCTACTGCAACTTTTGCAAGTTAACCTCCAATGCCAATAAAACCAACACCACCTGCTACTGCAACCTCTATCACTGAAGCCTCCAGACTAAAAATGGCAGCACTAGCCAAGGGAGGCACATCCAAGAAAAGAGGGTGAACACAGTAGTATTTTGAAATATAGGATTGTTTTTGTGTTTGTAATGACAATGAACTTCATGTCAACTATTTAGTAATGTATGATTGTTTTTGGTGTTTGTAATGACAATGAACTTAAAACTTTTATGAATGGAAATGATGATGATGTTTATCTTTAAATGGGGGAAGGGGGGCTGAACTGTTTTTTTTTTTTTTGTGCGTTTGTTTTTTGTTGGTAAACACAATCAACCATTATAGAAGATTTGGGCACACAATTTTCCATACAAAACCTTCCATTCATTATATATCCAACAACTTACATAACAAATATATTACATAGGAAACCCAAAGTATCTTCTACAGCAACAATACCCAGGTAATAAGCTAAGACATAACCAAACAAACCTAGAGTATCTTCTCCTTCCTTTTCATCTTTGATATTTGCTCCTCCATCTTAGTAATCCTTCGTAGGAGTCCTAGTATAACTTGCTTTAATTGGCCATACATAGGTACATCAAACCACTGGAAAAATCCACATCCTCCCCCATTGAGCCCATATCCTTCACAGCATAAGAATCGTTTTCCCGGGTTTAAGTTTGTCCAAGATGTCTTCATCACAGCAGCTCTGCCACATGAGCAATGCATTGCATCTATCTAGTACATTGTTCTTCCTCTTTCTACTATCCTCCTATTTCTCTTCTTTGTCTTCTTGATGCTCTATTTTTTTTTTCCATACGCAGCCATGTATATATATGTAGGTATATATCAGAGGACTGGCAGGAACATTCCCTCTAGTTTTATTTGTGTGTAAAATGTCCCTTTTGCCCTCCACTAACGCTATTTCGTTAAAAGTGTAATTTACCCAAAATTTAATAATTTATTTACGATCCCTAAGATAACTCTAATCTTATTTCTTCGAATGTAGACAACTTATTAGATGATGGGGGAGGTTGGGATATTGCTTCTGCTAAACATAGGCTTTCTTGAGGAAGCTGATTCGTGTGTTCTTAATTTGTTCTTCCACCTAACACTTCCATGTAGAAGGGTACCACCTTCTTCACATCTGCTGCTTATGACATTGTTTGTTGATCAAAACAATCCAAAGTCCAACTAGTTGTGGATCTGAAAATTGAAAATCTCCCAAAATTTTAATGTTGTATTTGATTGGGAGATTTGGAAAATAATTTGAAAAAAGGAAAAAAAAAGTAGGTAAAATGTGAATAAAATATATCTACATTTCACCTAGTTTCGCACACCTTTTCCTTTTCCCTTTCCAAATCTCTTCCCAAATCCTCCAATCAAACACAGCGTAAGGGATTCTTATCTGTTATTCTACATATGGCAAACTTCTTACTAATCGGATTAGGATGATTAGAGGCCTAACTAACAATGTAGGATGTCCTTGTTGTGACAATTATAGTGAAGATTTGAACCACTTATTCTGAGAAACCTGCCACAATCTCTTCAATTATCAGTGGTTACTGGAAAATAGAGGTTATCCTTTCAACTTCTGGATTGAGCAAAGTCTGAAAGGGAAATCTTCTTCCATCTCTATGCCTAATGACAAGACTATTTTTATTGTTTCATTTTGGCATATCTGGAAAGCTAGAAATTTAAGGGTCTTTGATAACATTTGCATTCCTTTGCAAAAAAGCATTTATCCCATCCATTCATATGCATTAGAAAATTTTAAAGCTTTTCAAACATCTATTACCCCATGTGCAATATTAAGTTATTTAAATGGTTTGTGCCTCCTGTATGAAGAATTAAATTAAACACTGATGGATGTGCTCGTGGAGACCCAGGACAAGGAGGTTCTGGAGGCTTTATTTAGAGCTGACACAGGAATTTGGCTATATGGATACTTCGGCAAATTGGAAGAGTGCACAAGTCTAGAGGTTGAGCTATAGGGCATCTATAAAGGGCTTACAATTATTCTGGAGAAAGGTTACATCGATCTTCTGGCAGAATCATATTCAACTGAAGCTATAAAACTGATGCAATCCAAATCTGCAGCAAATGGTGATCTAAGAAGCCTCGTGAAAGATGCGAAACATCTCATGCGTCGGTGCCGCTGTTCTATTCAACACATTGTGAGAGAAAGCAACATGTGTAGGTAAGCTAGCCAGTCTAGGTGCAAGTTAAGATGCACTTTTGGCTGTCATGGAAGACACTCCAAATAATGTTAGGAACTTAGTGGTGGCTGATTTTCTTGGAAGAGAGTACCAAAGATCTTAGATCTTTGCTACTGTTTATTTTGTGTACTCTGTTATTTAAACTTTGTAACTATTCTGTTTTATTTTTAACATTTCCGAAACACCAAATATATATATATATATATATATTGTGCGGGGGTAATTTTCGTACTATGAAGAAGAGTAGAACTTCATGGAAGAACAACATGCTTAGGAAGTGAAGATCTGCACAGAGTAACAAACGGTGAGACTACTCGATCGGGGTTTGGTCGGAAACCCCTTCGATGGTAAAGTCAAGGACTAGGGGAGAAGAGAGGATGTTAAGAGAATGTATATGTTGAGTGTGTGAATTCCGGATCCCTTGAGGGTGAATAGTGCTCACCTTTTATAGGAGAAGGCTGGTTGTTCTCCAAGACCTTCTCTCTCCACCATCTATCATATTTGTCCTATTTGTGGTCGTCTCCCATTGGAGGAAAACGGCCACTTCGCTTGACACTCAAGTGCAGGTCTGTCTTGTTTGTCTCATTCGTGATCGTCTCCCATTGGAGGAGGACGAACACTCCACTTGACACTCAAGTGCAAGTTTGTCATATGTGAGCTTTGTCCTTCTACGCCTCCATGTCTCCACGTTCTTTTCAAACAAAGAGAGAAGAGCAGAGTTGTTTGTCACTTGTGAGTTTAAGATAAATCTTCGGTGTGTTGGCCATCTCCAAGTTAGTCCATTTCAGAGTGGTTGTCCAACTTAGAGGTCCAACTGTTGGAATAATCTTCTGTGTAAAGAAATAAATAATGAAATAAAATAAATAAATTACTTATAGGACGTTCTGGTTTCGAAAATTGAGAACAGTAAAATCACCAAAAAATTTGATCAAGTCGAGTGTGTGACACTCTGTCCAACTTACAGGTTATCGACGTCTATCTCCTAAGATACAATGATTAGAAAACATAGATTGTAGCAACACTACAAATAATCTGCTAGGCAAATCAAACCTATATTCTGCAACTCTCTGAAATCTCTATGAACTAGTATGAAGAATATAAAAAGAATGCTTGAATTTGAGAAATTTTGGAATGAATAAAATTGAAATGGGGCTGCCTTTATATAGATTTTGTTGGCACCTATTTAGTTTGAATAGAAAAGGCATGAAGAAGGGACATGACCCTTCCTTTAAAATAAAGAGACACCATAAAAGGGTGGCAACCTTTCATTCAAATAAAGGGTTGATCATTCCTTTAAAACAAAGAGACACCATGAATTCAATTGGAGTCTATTTCAATTCACCACTGCCTTTATAAATTTTCCAATAATCCCCCACATAAATGAAATTGACGGAGAGAAAATACAACAACATGATGTTTTTACAGAGAGTACAAAAATTAGAGATATTCTGCAAAGGATATGTAGCTTTTGGCTTTGAACCTTCTCTTGTGAGACACTATCGGATTTACTAGCTAATTAGTGAATATGATGTCTTGGACTGTTTATCCATTTGTGTAAACCAAGATAATAGAACTCATACATCATATTTCCAAACATAGTTTGGTTCTCACTATCGTGTTCATTTTGGCCCTGAACAACCTAGTTTTTCATGAGTGGTCTAGAGAATCGTAGCCCTTCACAAATCTCATAGAACCAGCCCAATTCACACTCAGATAGGTGATTCTTATGAAGAGTATCTTGCCATACTCCACTAGGTATTCCTAGATATAAGAATCATTAAAAGTATTACTTAACCTAAAACGCTGCAAACATCACTATTTCATCATAGAAATGGGTAGAAGTTTGACTCCTCGGTGATCCTTATGAGTCATTCACAACTCGGTTGTCCTTTTGAACATAGATCTTGGGATCTCCAATCAACTAGGTTGGGTTGTTGTTGTGGTAACTCTTATTTAATAGTAAAGTTCTAAGTTTCCCTCGATGAATTTTCAACTAACTCTCTTACTAACCCTTTGGTTAGTGGATCCGCTATGTTGTCTTTAGACTTCACATATTCAATGGAAATAATTCCATTAGAGAGTAGTTGTCTCACGGTGTTATGTCAACGACGAATGTGTCGTGACTTACTGTTATACATATGACTCTGTGCTCTACCTATTGTTAATTGACTATCATAATGTATGCATATAGCAGGCACCGATTTTGCCACATTGGAATATCTTCAAGGAAGTGACAAAGCCATTCTGCTTCTTCCCCAACTTTATTTAAAGCTATAAACTCTGATTCCATAGTAGACCTAGCAATGCAAGTCTGTTTAGAAGATTTCCAAGATACAGCCGCACCACCAAGATTAAAGACATACACACTGGTGGATTTTGAGTCTTTAGTATCCGAGATCTAATTTGCATCATAGTATCCTTCAAGTACTGCTGGATATCTAGTATAATTTAGCCAATGTTACGAGTGAATTGGAGATATCTTATAACCCTTATAATAGTTTTCCAGTGTTCTACTTCTAGATTACTCGTATATCTACTTAATTTACTTACTGCATAGACTATATCTAGGCGAGTGCAGTTCATCAAGTACATTAAGCTTCCAATAATCTGGGCATACTCTAACTGAAAAATACTTTCTTGTACATTCTTGGAAATAAACAAATGTAATGTGATCATCATCTTTGCTAAATTTGTTAAGTATTTTCTCAATGTAATGTGATTGTGGCAAAGCATATCATTCTGATGTTTTGGTATTTTTTCATACCAAGAATTACATCAGCAATCCCCATGTTCTTCATGTCAAAATGTTTATTCAACATTTTCTTGGTAGTTTTAATCATGTCATTATTACTACCTATGATGAGCATATTATCCACATAAAGACATACTACAACATAACCTTTGTTTGTATTTTTAATATGAACACATTTGTCACATTCATTAATTTTAAATCCATTTGACATCATTACCTTATCAAATTTCTCATGACATTACTTTGGCGCTTGTTTTAAACCATATAATGATTTAACCAATTTACACATTTTCTTTTCTTTTCCTAGAATAGAAAATCCTTCTAGGTATTCTATGTAAATTTCTTTATTTAACTCACCATTTAAAAAAGCTATTTTCACATCCATTTGATGAATTTCTAGATTGTACAAAAGATGTAATGGCAATTAGCATTCTAATAGATGTTATTCTAGTAACTGGTGAGCATGTGCCAAAGTAATCAAGACCTTCTTTTTGTCTACATCCTTTAACCTCAAGTCTTGCCCTGTATTTGTGAATTGATCCATCCACTCTCATTTTTCTCTTGAAAATCCACTTGTACCCAAGAGACTTACAACCTGGTGGCAAATTCACCAATTCCCAAGTGTCATTTTGCAAGATAGATTCAATTTCGCTATTTTCAACCTCTTTCCATAAAGGAGCCTCAGGACTGGACATAGCTTCTTTGAAAGTTAAAGGCTCATTTTCTAACAAAAAAGTTAGAAAATCTGGACCAAAAGATTTTGAGGTTCTAGCACGTTTACTGCACCTAGGTTCCTCTTCCTCATTTTGATCTAACTTTTGCTCTAATTCTTGATCTTGTTCTTGATCATGACTAGTAATAGCATCATAAGATCTTTTGTTAGTACTAGTCTCTTATTCAATCTTATTAGGAAATATATGTTCAAAGAATAATGCATTCAATAATAGTATTTACATGCAATTCTGAATGTTCTGACTTATGAATCAAAAACCGATATGCACTATTATTTTTAACATAACTGATGAATATGCAATCAATAGTTTTTAGACTTATCTTAGTCTTTTTAGAACCGGGAATAGCCACTTTAGCCAAACACCCCCATTCACTTTTAAGTGTTTGTCGGATGGTACCCTCACATGCCATATTTCATAAGGTGTTTGATTCACTTTCTTTTGAGATATTTTATTAAGAATATAATTAGCAGGAGAGTATTGCTTTCCCCCACAAGTTCTGAGGTAATCCAGAATTTATTAACATGGCATTCATCATTTCTTTGAAAGTCCTATTTTTCTTTTCAGCAATTCAATTTTGCTGAGGTAAAAGAGCGGTGGTTTGATGAATTATTCCACGATCTTTACAAAACTCACCAAAAGGTAATTCATATTCACCACCTCTATCACTTCTTAGAATTTTAATTTTCTTACTAAGTTGATTTTCAATTTCATTCTTATATTGAATGAAAGTTTCCAAAGTTTCATCCTTGGTTCGAATTAAATAAATATAGCTATATCTAGTATAGTCATCTATGAAATGATAAAATACTTGTTCCCACATCTAATTTAAATTGATTTAAAATCACAATGTCATTATGAATTAATTCAAGTAGTTCTATACTTTTTTCAATTGAATGAAAAGGAGTTTTGGTTAATTTTGCCTCATCACAAATTTCACATTTATGATTTGGATCAATTTCAAATTTAGGCAAACATTCTATATTAATTAATCTATGCAAAGATCCATAATTAATATGTCTTAATCTACCATGCCATAAATTAGAAGACTCAAGCAAGTAAGAAGAAGATGTATTTTTATTAATCATAGGAGAAACAATTGTCATTACATTCATTTTGAAAAGGTCATCATTCATGTAACCTTTTCCTACATACATCCCATTTTTGGAAAGTACAAATTTGTCACTTTCAAAAACTAGCCTAAACTCATTCTTACTCAACAGAGATCTGGAAACAAAATTCTTTCGAAATGTTCGGTACATGCAGCACATTGTTGAGAGTGAGTTTCTTTCCAGATGTCATCTTCAGAATTACCTTTCCTTGTCCTTTTAACTTTAGAAGTCGAAGAGTTACCCATGAGTAGTTGTTCTCTATTGTCCATCACTAAATATGTCAGCACAAATGTGACAAGTGCTCTCAATGTCCATCTATCATTCTTTGAGATTTCCAAAAAGGTTGACCTCTGAAACAAGGGTTAAAAGGTTTATGTCACCGACACCATTGGAGATTCTGTCCACTTCAGTAACATTGGCTTGAGTGGTTTCTTACTTGACTTTCCTTTCCCTTTGCACTTGCTACTATAATCTTTGGCCTGGTGTCCCTTTTTGTCACAAATGTAGCATTTGCCATTAAACTTAAATTTCTTGGTATCCCCCCCTTCCTTTAGAATCTTGTGATAAACTTTCACTGGAAAATTTCTATTTTTTTGCTTTTGGAGCATGTTCCACCACATTAGCCTTTGACTCTACAGAATGCTTGCCAACCCTTTTTCTCAAAAGTCCAGTTGTCTTCCTCAATTCTCAATCGCACAATTAATTCTTCCAAAGTCATTTATTTGCGTTTGTGCTTGAGATAGTTCTTAAATTCCTTCTATCCTTGTGGTAATTTTTCAATTAGAGCAGCGACTTGGAAGGACTCGCTTTAGTGACATGCCTTCTATATGGATGTCATGCAGAATGAGTTTGATATCTTGAACTTGGCTAATCACAATCTTTGAATCAACCATCACAAAGTCCAGAAATTTGCCTATCACAAATTTTTTCGAGCCAGCATCTTCTGTTTTGTACTTTTTCTCCTATGAATCCCATAATTCATTTGCCGTTTTGATGGGGCTATACACGTTGTACAGTGTATTATCAAGCCTATTCAAGATATAGTTACGGCAAAGGAAATCTACATGTTTTCAAGTATTGACCGCAGCAACCACTTGCTGGTCGGTTTCATCTTCTTTTAGCACAAGAGAATCATCACGAAGGAACCAGAGTCAATGTAGTAAGATAAAACAGTATCTTCTGCTGCCATCTTTTAAAGTCAGTTCCCTGGAACTTTTCTGGCTTTGCCCTGTGATTTACCCCAACTATCACCACAGCAGAATGGATCGGAGCAGTCGCAACACCGGTCAGATTAGAGGTTTGAGCAGTTTCAATAGCCATGAATTCTAAATTATAAAATAAAATTATAATTAGAATTTTATACTACACAGAAAATTAAACCATAAAACACATAATTTAATTATGTAAAAAATAAAAGAAACAAAATTGTAACTTTTATTTCAAATTAATTTAAAAATAACTTTTTATTTAAGCAAATTAATTCCACACAAAAAATTGTTTCTATAAACTTCAAAAATGAAGATACTTAAAACAAAATTTTAATTAATGAAAACTCATAATATTATTTCTAAAAAAAAGAATTAATTTCTGACCAATTTCACACAGAACAAAATAATCACAAATTAATATTATGGAAAAAAAACCAATGATAAGCAGTATATTACTACTATTTTTCAAATAAAATAAACAGTATATTACTACTATTTGTCAAACAGTATATTATTACTATTTGTATTTTTTAACTAGAATATTACTTTGTAGAATATAAATTTTGTAAAACCAAATCCAATGTCAATAATTTAGAAAACTAAAAATCAAAATTTTAATTATTGAACAAACTCAGAATTTTATTTTCGGAAAAATCATAATTTGAATTTTGAAAAAACCCACACAGAAAATAAATTCTTTAAAGAATGGAGAAAAGGAAACAAACGAAAAATTATGTATAAACAGAATAATTCGAATATGTCTTAAGATTGTTGGAACAATCTTCTGTGTAGAGAAATAAATATTAAAATAAAATAAATAAATTACTTACAGGACGTTCTAGTTTCGGAAATTGAGAACTAGTAAAATCACCGAAAATTTTGATCAAGTCGAGTGTGTGACACTCTGTCCTTAAGACAGATTCGCCGCCACATAGGTGCCTATGGGTTATCAGCGTCTATTTCTCAAGATACAATGATCAAAAAATGCAGATTATAGCAGCACTACTGTAACGCCCTCAAAATAAACCCATAAATCAACCAACGATAGCATACTTAGACATAAGAAAATAAATCATAATTGTATTCCATCAGAGTAATCCTTACAAAATATATTACATGTTGACATCAAAAGTAAATGCCCCAAGGGTTTACAACTTTCCAAGTCAACACTTGGTTACAGAAAAGAGTTCTAACTCTCTACAAAGAAAGCCCTTGGCTTGATATACATGTAATACAACCAAAAACACAAACAGTCCAACAGTCCCAAGCCTCCCAAGCTACGTCCTTGGAGGTGGCATGCTACCTGTACCTGAAAATGATGTCCCAACGCCCAGTAGAGATATGCTAAACACAATATAAGCAGTAACTAAGACATTAGCAATTGATAAATGTTTAACTCACATAAATCAAATTCATAAACCATTTCCATTACATGACAACTGTGTCCATGTTTCATTTCATTTTTCATTTCTTATCCAGTTTTCAATTCACAACTACGGCTCAGAACCTGGCCAAACAGCTTAAATGAGATAGTAACTCATATTAAATATTTCCCACTTCATATTAGATAAGCATACTAGCTGTATCAACATTTCAACAGATAAGCATATGAGCTATATCAACACTTTAACAGATAAGCATATGAGCTATATCAACACTTCAACAGATAAGCATATGAGCTATATCAACACTTCAACAGATACACATTTTAGTGCTGTATCAACGGAGTCCATCCCCTATCTCCTCCCAAACAACATCCGGTTTAGAGGTCCATCCCCTATCTTCCCCTAAACCGTGGAGTACATCCCCTATCTCCTCCCACACACATAACGTATATAAACATAGGTCATATACATAATCAATCAATACATAAAATTAATGTATTCTTTCAATCGTCATATTCGATGACACATCCAATTGATTAGTTTTAGTTTGCCTAATCATCATGCATTGTCTACAACAATCAAGTCTACCGTCCACCGGTAGCCCAAAGTAATTATTTCGAAACAGATAATAAAAACACCAACAGATAAATTATCCGCATTTTCAAAAGTGAACGATTTATTAATCCGACTCCACTATTCCAACTCATAATGAACCAATATCATTATATTCAACTCAATTTCACAAATCCATAACTTTCCCAAATTAATTATATCAATTAATTTATACATAATTTAGGGTTTTCTACCCCATCTCTCATTATTAACCCAAAGGTTCAAATATCAACAACCAACAACTATATCATCCTTTTGAGACCTAAAATACATATTATGAGCCAAAATCACAAAACCCTCTTTTATACATTTTGAAACCCTAAGTCCCAAAATCAAAACACTTAAACCACATGCTCAATATCTAGGTCAAAACCCATAAGAGTGAGTAGGAATCCCTACCTCAAATTCGGAGCTCAAAGGAAGAAGATGAAGCAATTTCACGTGCTCCAAAACCCAATATTCTCCGATCAAAATGTAGCCCTCGACGATCAACACACTTTTTGTAAAGGCCAAAGGGAAGGAAAACACTCTAGCTAGATCAAACCCTAGAGAGGAGAGATTCTAGAGAGTGGAGCTCTCAAAAATAGCTTTTTGAAAAAGTAAGAGAGAGAAAGAAAAGTGAAAAGTGATTTAAAATCACCCAGCGGATAACTCATATACACATGACCCGCTCGAGCAGATAATAGAACGCTCGAGCGTCAAGCACACAAATCTGGACCCGCTCGAGCGCCAAAAAACTAAAGCAAAACACATTCGCTCGAGCGCGAAAAACCAGTCCGCTCGAGCGTAGATTTTCATCTCCCAGAACTTTCCAAAAAAAGAACTACCCGCTCGAGTGCCAAAAGGCCCGCTCGAGCGTAGACGAAATGCTAGAAGGGTGTAAACCTCGCTCGAGCGCAGGAAGACCCGCTCGATCGGACCATTCAAAAACTGGGCAACAACAATGGGAGCCAAAGCTCTACCAACCTGTAACAACCAAGCCCAACACATTCTAAAACTCAAACAAATGGATTTAAAGGACGACAGCAAGACAAATACAACTACCAATTCCACGGAACCGAGTTTGGAATACAACTGAACAGTAAAGGGACAACCAGGATCGCTATAACCTCCCCCCTTGAAGAATTTCGTCCCCGAAATTAAATACAAGTTTTCAAAAACAAGTTTTCTCCATTCCCAACAATATTATAACACAATATTTAACATCCCGACCCATTACCAGTCAATCTCATCTCTTCTCAAGAGGCAATTCATATTGTATATAACAACCTGCATTATCAACATGCATTCCTTTGAAATTTACCAATTTCAACACATTCTCCACAATTCTATAACATTTGCAACATTAATATCATGCCTGCATTTCCACAAAATATTTAACATACACAATGTTAAAACAAACTTCCATTTTAAGGCAAGTTCTACAACATTTCCATAAACTAAAACATTTACCATGTTTTACAACTTAAGACATATACAATGCTCTTAAGGTTCAATAATATTACAAAATCTCAATACATGATTATACATCAACAAATATGTCCGGATATTTCTCGCAGACTTCCAACTCACGTTCCCAAGTGGCTTCCTCCATTCCGTGATGTCTCCACAAAACTTTCACCAAGGGAATGGTCTTGCCTCACAAGACTTGATCCCGCCTATCCAAAACCCGAACCGGTCTCTCCTCATACGAGGCATCCTCATCTACCTCTAAGTCCGTCCAATCCAACACGTGCGATGGATCCGACTTGTACTTCCAAAGCATACTAACATGAAACACGTCATGCACTCCGGACAACTGCGGTGGCAAAGCCAAACGATAAACAACTTCGCCAATCCTCTCAAGGATCTCAAAGGGACCGATAAACTGAAGGGATAACTTCCCACTCTTCCCAAACCTCATCAAACCTCGCCTTGGTGATATTTTCAAGAAAACATGATCACCCAACTCAAATGTCAAAGACCTCTTCCTACGGTCGGCATAACTCTTTTGGCGACTCTGGGCTGTAACAAGCCTCCTACGGATAAGCTCAGCTTTCTCGGTCGTCTCCCTAACCAATTCTGAGCCCAACAAAGGTGCATCACCCACCTCGGCCCAACATACTGGAGACCTATAAGGTCGGCCATATAAGGCCTCAAACGGTGTCATACCGATACTAGACTGAAAGCTGTTGTTGTAGGCAAACTCCACCAAGGGCAAGTGCCTCTCCCACGTCCCACTAAAGTCAAGGACATAACCTCGAAGCATATCCTCAAGGATCTGGATAGTACGCTCGGATTGCCCGTCAATCTGAGGATGATAAGCCGTACTAAAGGTCAACTTGGTGCCCAAGGCACCCTGCAAACTCTGCCACAATCTAGCAGTAAAACGAGGGTCTCTATCTGAGACGATCATCACTGGGACCCCCGTGCAACCTCACTATGTCCCGAATATACAAATCGGCAAGATGATCTACCGAATCTATCACACGCATAGGGATAAAGTGCGCCGACTTAGTCAACCGGTCTACAATCACCCAAATAGCATCACTACCCCGCTGAGTCCTCAAAAGACCTACAACGAAGTCCATAGTGACATGCTCCCACTTCCACTCGGCAATAGGCAAGGGTTGCAACAAACCCGCTGGCCTCTGATGCTCGGCCTTCACTTGCTGACAAGTAAGGCACTTAAACACAAAAATCGCCACATCCTTCTTCATACCCCGCCACCAAAACTAGCGACCCAAATCTCGATACATCTTAGTGCCTCCCGGATACACTGCAAGGCGTGAATGATGAAACTCTCGGAGTACCTCCTCTCGGCAAGACTCCGACACAAACAAACGGTCTCGATATCTCACACGCTGGTCGGGATACACAGACAAACCCTTCTCAACCTTCCCACCGGAGATCTTCTCCCGGAGGGATTCTACCTCAAGGTCACCACCCTGTGCCTCTAACACTCGACTCACTAATGTAGGCTGTGCAACAACAGAAAACAAGGCCGCAGTCTCAACGGATTCGCCCAGAAGCAAATCAAACTCGCCAAGTGCACCCAACATCTCTCATTCCCGGATGGCTATACAAGCTACATCACTAATGGATTTTCTACTAAGGGCATCGGCCACAACATTGGCCTTTCCCGGGTGATAGTGCAACTCAAAATCATAGTCCTCAATGAATTCCATCCACCTTCTCTGCCTCAAATTCAAGTCTCTCTGCGTGAACAGATACTTCAAACTCTTATGGTCCGAGAACACCTCGAACCTCCCACCATAAAGGTAGTGCCTCCAAATCTTCAAGGCAAAAATCACGGCTGCTAGTTCTAGGTCATGTGTAGGGTAATTCTTCTCGTGTATTTTCAACTGACGTGAGCCATAGGCTACCACTTTCCTCTCTTGCATCAACACACAGCCCAAACCCTCTCGTGAAGCATCACAATAAATGGCATAACCCAAGCCTCTCTCCGAAATAATCAAGACCGGAGCGGTGGTCAATCTAACCTTCAACTCCTGGAACGACTTTTCACAAGTCTCACTCCATACAAACTTGACCCCTTTCCGCGTCAATCTAGTCAAAAACGAAGCTAGCCTGGAGAAATCCTTCACAAATCGACGGTAATACCTAGCTAATCCCAGAAAACTGCGGATCTCGAAAACACTCTTAGGCTGTGCCCAATCTTGCACTGCCTCAATCTTGGATGTATCAACAGACACCCCTTCCCCGGATACCACATGGCCTAAGAACTTGACTTCTCCTAGCCAGAACTCGCATTTCCCAAACTTGGCATACAGCCTATGGGCTCTAAGCAACTCAAGCACCACTCTCAAGTGTTCCTCGTGCTCCTCCTCAGAAGGTGAATAAATCAGAATGTCATCCATGAAAACGACTACAAAATGATCCAAGAATTCCCGGAAGATCCGGTTCATCAAGTCCATAAAGACTGCCGGTGCGTTGGTGAGCCCAAATGGCATCACCAGAAACTCATAATGGCCATACCGCGTACGGAATGCCGTCTTCGGAATATCCCTCATCCCTGACCCTCAACTGGTGGTAACCCGATCGCAAGTCTATCTTAGAGAAACAACGGGAACCCTTCAACTGGTCAAACAAATCATCTATACGGGGCATTGGGTACTTATTCTTAATTGTAGCCCGATTCAACTTCCGGTAGTCGATACAAAGTCTCAAGGCACCATCTTTCTTTTTAGCAAAGAGGGCCGGTGCTCCCCACGGCGAAACACTAGGGCGAACAAAACCCTTATCTAATAATTCCTGGAGCTAAATCTTCAACTCACTCAACTCGGCTGGGGCAAAACGATAAGGTGCCATAGAAATCGGTGCCGTGCTAGGCACTAAATCAATAGAGAACTCTATCTCTCGGTGAGGTGGCAAACTAATGAGATCCTCAGGAAAAACATCCGAATACTCACAAACCACTCTCGGTAACACAATTTGGGTCTCATCACACTCACTACTCAAAAAGCTAGCAAGAAGACCGCTAAGCTTACTCCGCCCTCGCGGATCATACACCGGTGGCAACACACTACCAACCCGATCCCCCAGAAAATGGAAACAATCTCCGCTCAAAGTACATACTGTGACCCTCTGGCGGTAGCAATCAATAACAGCCCGGTATGACTATAGCCAGTCCATACCCAAAATAACATCAAATCCCGACATGGGCATAACTACAAAAGGAAACGGAAGCCGACGATCGGCGACCTCTATATCACAACCTCTACATCCTTGTTTCAAAATCAATTCACCCCCAACAGGTGATACAACACATATAGGAGATGCTAATTGTGTCAACTCCAACCCCAAAACAGATGCAAATGCAGTAGACACAAAGGAATGAGATGCACCCGCATCAATCAACACACTAGCAACCGAGTTGCAAAACAAAAAGGTACCTCTCACAACTGATGGAGCCGGTACTAGGTCCTGCGCGGTAACAGCATACACGCGCCCTGTAGGCCCCTGATCAACCTGCTCACCCCTCGAAGCAAACGACTGCTGCACAGACTGGGATGACGAAGCTCCCGGATTGGCCCTCGAGGCCTGTACAGACTGAGCTGGCTAAAAACCCTGTGTCTGCCTAGAACCAGACGCGCCCGATGTGGCACCCAACTGTGGGCAGAACCTCTTCAAGTGCCCAGGCTGACCACACTGATAGCAAGACAAAGGCTGGCCTCTGCCCTGACTCTGGCCCTGAGGTCGAGCCGAAAAAGAAGCAGCTCACTAACCTCCTCCCCTCTGCGGGAAAACTGAAGACTTGTGGCCCAACTGACCACACTTGAAACAGGTGATATCTCCCTGATTGCCTCTCCCCGAGCCTGCACTCGGCACTGAAAAGGTTGATCTAGCAACACCACCCTGAGACTGCTGAGGGTTAGAACCCCTCTATCTCCTACCATCGCCTTGGCCATCCTGGCTCCTCTTGGAGCCTCTCTACCCCTCCTCCTCCTCCTGCATCATGATCTCCATGTGGGCTGCAGCATCCACCAGACGCCCAAAAAATTAGGTCATCGAACCTCCAACTCTCATCTTGAGTCCACGCCTCATCTTCTTCTCAAACTCGAGGCAACGGCGTTCCTCGGACGCCACAAGTTCAGGTGCAAACCTGGACAAGCTAGTAAAAGCAGCCTCAAACTCGGCCACTGACAAACCCATCTGCTTAAGCTGGCAAAACTGGTCTCTCAGCTTCTCTCTAACAGCTGGAGATAAGTACTTCTTCTGGAAAGCATCCACAAAAGCCTCCCACGTACCACCAATACGGCCCCTCATAAACTTCCACCACTGACCCGTATCCCCCTTAAGCTGGAAAGATGCCAAGGTCACCTTCAACGCTCCGTCCTCGATGCCAAGCATCTCGAACGTCTTTCTTATCTGTTCCAACCACTCATCCGCCTTAAGTGGCTCTTTTGGATCCCCAATAAACTCATCCGGATTAGACCGGAAGAACTCCTTCTTCAAGAAGGAAAGCCCTGCATCAACAACCGGGGCCTGCACTTGAGCCTGAACCGGATTCTCAGCTCTGAGAATACCCATAGATTCCCTCAAAGCATTGGCTATCCCACGGGCTAAGGAGCCCATAGCCTCCTGACCTGTTGGCTCGGCCACATTGGCCTGGCCAACTCCCTCCTGCATCGCCGGAATCTCATCCGGTATAGGCACTTCTTGCCTCTTAGGCCTACCACGCCTACCACCTCGTCCTCGTCCTCGTCCTGACATCCTAATAAAGGTAACGAAGAACATTAGCACATTCACAAATGTGCCGAAGCTAAACACTCGCGTCCTAATACATGGACAACTGTAATTCACTCCACGTAAGCACATAAACACATAAACACTTACAAATTTCGTTCCCGGATAATGATAGTCCCAAGGCGTTACTAGAGTTCCTGTTAGAAACAGCATTGATCAAGTGCTTTTCCAACAAGACTCACAGGAACCCAAGGATCCAATCAACATCCTAGAAGCTAAATCTCATACCCAAGTAGTCACATAAACATGTTATCACATAAACACATAACATTACATCTAAGTCTCTAACAAGCGAAACAAACCCATTGTGATACTAATCACTTCCCACGTACCCAAAGTATTCGAACCCGGTACGCTCTGATACCAAGTTGTAACGCCCTCAAAATAAACCCATAAATCAACCAACGATAGCATGCTTAAACATAAGAAAATAAAGCATAATTGTATTCCATCAGAGTAATCCTTACAAAATGTATTACATGTTGACATCAAAAGTAAATACCCTAAGGGCTTACAACTTTCCAAGTCAACACTTGGTTACAAAAAAGAGTTCTAACTCTATACAAAGAAAGCCCTTGGCTTGATATACATGTAATACAACCAAAAACACAAACAGTCCAACAGTCCCAAGCCTCCCAAGCTACGTCCTTGGAGGTGGCATGCTACCTGTACCTGAAATGATGTCCCATATAGGGTGAGCCAACGCCCAGTAGAGATATGCTAAACACAATATGAGCAGTAACTAAGACATTAGCAATTGATAAATGTGTAACTCATATAAATCAAATTCATAAACCATTTCCATTACATGACAACTGTATCCATGTTTCATTTCATTTTCCATTTCTTATCCAGTTTTCAATTCACAACTACGGCTCAGAACCTGGCCAAACAGCTTAAATGAGATAGTAACTCGTATTAAACATTTCCCACTTCATATTAGATAAGCATACTAGCTATATCAACATTTCAACAGATAAGCATATGAGCTATATCAACACTTCAACAGATAAGCGTATGAGCTATATCAACACTTCAACAGATAAGCATATGAGCTATATCAACACTTCGACAGATACACATTTTAGTGCTGTATCAACGGAGTCCATCCCCTATCTCCTCCCAAACAACATCCGGTTTAGAGGTCCATCCCCTATCTTCCCCTAAACCGTGGAGTATATCCCCTATCTCCTCCCACACACACAACGTATATAAACATAGGTTATATACATAATCAATCAATACATAAAATTAATGTATTCTTTCAACCATCATATTCGATGACACATCCAATTGATTAGTTTTAGTTTACCTAATCATCATACATTGTCTACAATAATCAAGACTACCCTCCGCCGGTAGCCCAAAGCAATTATTTCGAAACAGATAATAAAACACCAACAGATAAATTATCCGCATTTTCAAAAATGAACGATTTATTAATCCGACTCCACTATTCCAACTCATAATGAACCAATATCATTATATTCAACTCAATTTCACAAATCCATAACTTTTCCAAATTAATTATATCAATTAATTTATACATAATTTAGGGTTTTCTACCCCATCTCTCATTATTAACCCAAAGATTCAAATATCAACAACCAACAACTATATCATCCTTTTGAGACCCAAAATACATATTATGAGCCAAAATCACAAAACCCTCTTTTATACATTTTGAAACCCTAAGTCCCAAAATCAAAACACTTAAACCACATGCTCAATATCTAGGTCAAAACCCATAAGAGTGAGTAGGAATCCCTACCTCAAATTCGGAGCTCAAAGGAAGAAAATGAAGAAATTCCACGTGCTCCAAAACCCAATATTCTCGGATCAAAATATAGCCCTCGACGATCAACACACTTTTTGTAAAGGCCAAAGGGAAGGAAAACACTCTAGCTAGATCAAATCCTAGAGAGAAGGGAGATTCTAGAGAAATAAGCTCTCAAAAATGGCTTTTTGAAAAAGTAAGAGAGAGAAAGAAAAGTGAAAAGTGATTTAAAATCACCCAGCGGATAACTCATATACGCATGACCCGCTCGAGAGGATAATAGAACGCTCGAGCGTCAAGCACACAAATCTGGACCCGCTCGAGCGCAAGAAGACTGCTCGAGTGCCAAGAAACAAAAGCAAAACACATCCGCTCGAGCGCGAAGAACCAATCCACTCGAGCGTAGATTTTCATCTCCCAGAACTTTCCAGAAAAAGAACTACCCGCTCGAGCGCCAAAAAGCCCGCTCAAGCGCGACCCGCTCAAGTGTAGAAAACACACCTACAGAAGTTTTGCAGGGACACGAAATGCTGGAAGGGTGTAAACCCCGCTCGAGCGGACCATTCAAAAACTGGGCAACAACAATGGGAGCCAAAGCTCTACCAACCTGTAACAACCAAGCCCAACACATCCTAAAACTCAAACAAATTGATTTAAAGGACGATAGTAAGACAAATACAACTACCAATTCCACGGAACCGAGTCCGGAATACAACTGAACAGTAAAGGGACAACCGGGATCGCTATAACTACAAATAATCTGCCAGGCGAATCAAACCTTTGTTCTACAACTCTCTGAAATCTCTATGAACTAGTATGAAGAATATAAAAAGAATGCTTGAATTTGAGGAATTTTGGAATGAATAAAATTAGAATAGGGCTGTTTTTATATAGATTTTGTTGGCACCTATTTAGTTTGAATAGAAAATGCATGAAGAAGGGACATGACCCTTCCTTTAAAATAAAGAGACAACATGAAAGGGTGGCACCCTTTCATTCAAATGATGGGTTGACCCTTCCTTTAAGACAAAGAGATACCATGAAAGTTTGCACCATTTCATTCAAATGAAGTCTATTTCAATTCACTATTGCCTTTATAAATTTTCCAACACCAACATATTGCTCGGTCTACTTCGAAGCAAACCTTGCATGTCAGGTCAAGCTCGAAAGCTTGTTTGCTTCGGAGTGGGCCTAGCATTGAACCGAACTACCTTGATTGCCTTGCTTTGGAGTAAGTGTTTGGTCATTGTGTCGAGCTTCCAGCTTGCCCCACTTTGGAGTGGATTTAGCGTTGGGCCAAGCATCAAGACTTAGTTAATTTTTACCTAATTCATATATATATATATATATAGTGGCATTTGTATGCTATTAAAGCAAGTCTAGGTGTTATAAGTTATTGTTGATCTAAATCATAAAGATCATCAATTTTATGTAAAGTTTTGACGGATAATACATGTGTAGAATCCCCCTCATATCTCAAATCACTTACAACCATTGGATATGTCTTGGGATTCTCAAATCTTGAGATTTTCAAATGATCCAATAGTTGTGAGTGATTTGGGACCGGGGGATAAGGATTTTTGGGGACAGGGGATCCTTGCTCGTAGAATACTATTATACACACCTCTATATCATATGTATCTTTAGTTGAGTTATTTTTTTCTTTAATTATGAAATTATTTTTAAATATTTAATTATGATTTTTTTGTATTTGATTATGACATTTTTATGTTATGATTAAAAAAAATATAAAATTATGCTATTTTTTCTTTTGTAGTTATAAAGTGCATAGTACACACATTTTGAAGGATATGTATTATAGTCTTTTTCTAGGTATGTATTTAGATCATAAATTTAAATAAGAATCAAATAAATTAATTTTTAATTTTTAATTTTTAATTTTTTTAAAAACAACAATGGTAGGGGCCCAAATTTTGTGGCTCAAAAGTGGCTCAAATGGCCAAAACGACGTCGTTTTGAGTACAAAACAACATTCAAATGGCCAAAACGACATCGTTTTGACCATTTGAACCACTTTTAACCACAAAATTAGGGCACCAAACATTTTTCTTTTAAAAAAATTTAAATTCATGATTTAAATAAAGTAACTTCTCCCTGTGGTGTGGGGTTACCATTGACGTGGACTTGCTCGATCTGAAAGTTCCTAGTCCGTCACAAGCAAGGTCAAAGCGCAGTACAAATCGGATAAAGTATCATGACATGACCCTTCTTCAGTTACAAAAATGGTCCTAAGGTGGCTATGGTGGAGATGGAAACCAATCCTCCTCTCTCTCTTCCTCATCAAACTCTTCCTCACCACCACCACCCTCTCCCCACTCTCTTTCTTCCTCCAACAACCTTCCTCCAAACCCCCAAACCCACCTCTCAAATCTCCATGTACACCACCACTCCACAACTCTCACCTCCTCTTTTGCAACACCTCTCTCCCAATCCAAACCAGGGCTCAAAACCTCCTCTCTCTCCTCACCCTCCAAGAAAAAATCAACCTTTTAGCCAACAACGCAACACCCATCTCCAGATTCTCCATCTCCGCCTACGAGTGGTGGTCCGAGTCCCTCCACGGCCTCGCGTCCAATGGCCCCGGGGTTACTTTCACTGGCCCTGTTTCCTCCGCCACTGTTTTCCCTCAAGTGTTGCTCACTACAGCTTCTTTTAATCGGAGTCTCTGGTTTTTGATTGGGAGAGCTATTGGGGTGGAGGCTAGGGCAATGTACAATGTGGGTCAGGCTGGGTTGACCTTTTGGGCCCCTAATGTGAATGTTTTTAGGGATCCTAGGTGGGGGAGGGGCCAAGAAACGCCCGGCGAGGATCCGATGGTGGCGGCGGAGTATGCTGTAGAGTATGTGAGGGGTTTGCAGGGGGAGGGATTTGGTGGTGGTGGTGATGGGAATGAAGATGGTGGTTTGATGGTGTCTGCTTGTTGCAAGCATTTCATTGCTTATGATTTGGAGAATTGGGGGAATTTCACTAGTTTTGGCTTCAATGCTATGGTAAGACCAAATTCACCACAACCCATGTTGTGGTTTACCTAATTTTCATTCACAATTTTATATACTTGAGTAACTACTGTTTCTTTTAGCAAGAAAATGTAGGTATTAATGATGATGTAAGATTTGATTTGACTTTTTTGCATACATACATACATACATACATACATACATGTGAATAACACTCTTGAACAATATTGGTCAAGTTTAGGAATACATAAACCAAATTAGAAACATATGAAAGAACAAAATTTTATAAGATTTGTTTCAGGGTGGACCCATCCATTCAACTTAGGGGAAAGAAAGTGTTTTTTGATACACCTAGGATATGAACTTTATAATTGCATTGCTGATATTGACTCCAAAAAAGAAACAGTAGGTATAGCTAGTCCGTGAATAACCAACCATCGCACTATAAAAATTGGATAAGTTTGATATGTGTCATTGGGGCGTCCTAGGATAGACTAAATTCATTGAGTTGTTCCAAAGGATCAATAGTGAAAGGAGTCAAATGGGCTTTTGGGGATAGAGGGACTTGAACCCTCACCATTTCTTTTGTCTGATTTTTGTTTGGTTTTTGTATTCCAAAATTTAATGTTTATCTTTTACAGTTCATATTAAATGTTACCTAATTTGCATAGCTAGCCATTATTACAATCACAATTTTTGGGTACCTAATTAGTATAACTAGCCATTATTACAATCACACATAACCACAAGCATGGCCATATGGACACAGTTAGTTTCCAAAAATAATAAAAATTAATGGTCCGTCCTCACAGTCAAGTTTGTCTGTGATACTGATGCTTAGGAAGAAGAATTCGGTTTTTTGTTCTTTATTCTGTTTCACTCTTTGATGACCAGGTGACTAAGCAGGATTTGGAGGATACTTATCAGCCTCCATTTCAGAGTTGTGTTGAAGAAGGCAGAGCAAGCTGTTTGATGTGTGCCTATAATCAGGTCAATGGAGTGCCTTCATGTGCACACCGAAATCTCTTACAGAAAGCTCGAATTGAATGGGGGTTTCAAGGGTAGCCACTAATTCGGCTAGTTGAGGCTGATTTTTTGTTTTCATTTGCCAAAAAACACAGAAAACTTAGTTTGACAAACTGTTTCCAAAAAGAGTTTCTGGCAAATATTGTTTGGATTGACTTTGTGAA
Source organism: Camellia granthamiana (assembly GCA_036172215.1). Classification (NCBI taxonomy): domain Eukaryota; kingdom Viridiplantae; phylum Streptophyta; class Magnoliopsida; order Ericales; family Theaceae; genus Camellia; species Camellia granthamiana. Next base: position 138,109,320 of record CM069905.1, read on the forward strand.
TGCATGTACAGATATATCACCTCAGACTGTGATGCTGTTGCTGTGATATATGAATATCAGCGATACTCCGAGGCTCCTGAAGATGCCGTTGCTGATGTTATTAAAGCAGGTTAGGTTGTTGCTCCAATGTTGAAGGCTTAAAATTTAAAGCATGATTCTAGAGCTTTTTCATGCCCTTCATTTTTCTAAAAATGAATTAAATGTTAGGGGTTATTACTGTTTTCAACATCCGCGGACAAGGTTTATGCCCCAATGACCTTTCATTTTGAAATTTTGAAATAGCTAAAAAAGAGAGAGATGGGACAAACATATTGAAAGGGTTGAAATGAGGACAGGTTGTCACTGCATTTTCTCATGTATGCATGTAAATAACGCAGAGCATGAAAGAAAAAGAAAAGAGCGCATCTGAATTTATGTAGAAAAATGAATTTTGATTTCCATATAGTGTATACCTTTGGAACTACTTGTGTCTGTCCAATAATTTGAAGTGAGGGATGCACCTTATGTGAGGTGTGACTATGTGAGCTTGAGGGGCTAGGAAGCGTGGACATGGACATGGATACAAACATGGGGCACAAAAAAAATTTATTTACTATGTATATGAATATAAATTTAGAATACTGAGATATAAGAGATATCAATGTATATATGGGTGTATTTTTATTTTTTTTGTACTTTCTCCTCTCTTTATTTTTTTATATTTTCCTTTGATTCAAAGTAAGCTTTTTAAAATATTTAAAAGACCACACACAAACAAAGGTGTTCGAGGCATGTCCAAATGCAGGACAACACGTTCGCGAAGTGTCCCAATGTATCCTACAAAAAATAATAGTTAAAGAAACTAACACTCCAACACGTGGACTCCCATATCTGTTGTGTGTCGGTATCTACTACATTCACTCATTTTGAAGTGTCAATGCTTCCTAGTTGAGGGGATTTGTGATCTTATAACTCTCCCACCTCTCTACTCCTGCTTCCCGATCAAAGGACAAAGCCTATTAGTCTTCCCATTCTCATGACCTTCTGTGATTGTTCATATTATGTCCTCAGACCACTCATGTAAAGCCTTAGGAACCCCTTAAAGCTAAGTCATGCCCTAAATTTTCTGATAAATGTTTTACTGAATCTTGATGGCCAGGAGTTGATTTGAACTGTGGTACATATTTTCTTCAGTATACTCAATTAGCAATTAAGCAATCGAAAATTCAAGAGGATGACATCGACAGAGCTCTTTTTAACTTGCTCTCAGTTCAATTTCGCCTGGGGTTTTTCAACGGAGAGCCTGGAAAGGGGTCATTTGCAAATCTGGGTCCTCAGGACGTTTGTTCTGCAGAACACAGGAAATTGGCATTGGAAGCAGCAAGGCAAGGAATTGTACTTTTGAAAAATGACAATAAGTTCTTACCATTAAATCAGAAGCTTATAGCCTCATTAGCCATCATTGGACCCTTAGCAAATGATTCCAGCCAACTTGGTGGAGACTACACAGGTATGCTTCATATGAATAAATCTATGCTTCATATGCCTCATTAGCCATCATATATGGACAGCGATTTTTTGAAGTGAACACCGTCAACAAATCCAGTAAAATCTTGTCCATTCACATTGCATTCTCTGTTTATTTTTGTGTTCGTAGCAGAATTGACTTCATATTAAGTTGAATGCTTTGAAAATTGCATTTTTGTGGACTTTTATTTTTTCTTTTCAATGCTATGTAGGTGTGCCTTGTAATTCGAGGAGCCTCTTTGAGGGATTCTGGCCTTATGTATCAAAAACTTTATATGCTAGTGGTTGTAATAACATACAATGCAATTCAAGTGACGGCTTTGCGGAAGCTGTTCATGTTTGCAGAGAATCTGATGTAGTCATTGTGATTGCGGGCCTTGATTTGTCTCAAGAAAACGAAGGGCGTGACAGGGTGAGCCTACTATTGCCCGGTCAACAAATGGATCTAATCTCTGCTGTTTCCTCTGCAAATAAAGCGGCTATTATTCTTATCTTAATGGGAGGTGGACCTATTGATGTATCTTTTGCAAAAGAGAACCCAGAAATTGCAAGCATTCTTTGGATAGGATACCCGGGCGAGGCTGGCGGACAAGCTATTGCAGAAGTCATCTTTGGAAAGTTCAATCCAGGTTAGTAGCGAGCGACTATAATTTTATTGTGAAGTCTAGGATTCAATTATTTGTATCAAATGGAGAACGATGTTCACCTTCTAAGGAAAACAGGTGGGCGGCTCCCGATGACATGGTACCCAGAATCTTTTACCAACGTGCCTATGAATGATATGAGTTTACGATCCAACCCTTCGCGAGGCTACCCGGGACGAACTTACCGGTTCTACACCGGGGATGTGGTGTATGAATTTGGACACGGTTTGAGTTATTCCAATTACACTTGCAAATTTGCATCCTTGCCAGACAAAGTGAGTTTGCCAACTATGACCAGAGTTGACAAGACAGCGGATGGGATTGATTATGTAGATGTTGATAAGATTACGTCATGTAATTTGTTGAGATTTCAAGCGGTCATCACTGTGTTTAACAATGAAGGTATGGATGGGAATCATGTCGTAATGCTGTTCACTCGATTGGCAAGAAGGATTAGAGGAGCCCCTCAAAAAACTCTAATTGGATTTACTCGGGTTCTTTCAAAATTACTGACAACTGCTGAAACAAGCATACAGGTAGACCCGTGCAAGCATTTTAGCATCGTGGATGATAACGGAACAAGAATATTGCCCTTGGGGAAGCATATTGTAATGTTGGAAGGTTTGGAGCATTTTATATCTGTTGAAATCTGATTAACGAGCGAAAACATCTGGACAGACTAGAAATTCACACGACAATTGAAGACATGGATTGGATTGTTTGTTTGTTTGCAGTTGAAATTAAAGCAGATGAATCAAAAGTAGTATTGGGCGGTTATATTTTTTTTGGAATAGTGTACGTGAGTTAATACAATGGCACTAATAAGTGGTTGTAAAGACTATTGTAATCTTGACTTTGAAGTTGGTTGAATACATAAGCTATGAAATTTAGAATTTTCAACTTATATATACTTAATAAAAAAAATAAAAATTATATATACTTTTTCACTTGGCATATGTGAGGACATTTTTCAAGGGTGGGATTAGGAATTGAGCTGATCAAAACTTAATCCCACATGTTTTAAATCAATAATTCTAGTTAAAATATAACTATATTAATGTTTTGTGTAACATGCATGTGCTTTAGTTTTTTGTTATTCAAAATATATATTTTAAGATACAACCATAAGAACTTTTATCAAAACTCAACTCTTAACAAAATGGATCTCCTTGTACCAAGAAAAAAACCTAGCTAAGAAACAATGATAAATGGTTAACCAAGTTAAGTTACAAAAAATATAGATGAAAATCCATGGTCCATTACTTTCTAAAATAAAAAATCAATGGCGCATTGCAAAACGGCAAAGCGGACACAGGTGACTATTCTCCAACTAACTGACAATACATATGTTATTATATATATGAGAGCACGGCATGCGAATAACGTCTTCTTCGACCCCTTCCCCTACTGAAAGCGATTCCAAGCAAATCACACACTGTTTAACCAAATAATTGTCAAGGGGGGGAATGCAATTTCTCTAATGCTTCAATGGATGATTTAGTGGCAGCCACAAAACTGACAACTTCCATGGATTCCCTAATAGCCCCAGAATCGCCTCGTCCTCACTCTCATCCGGACTCTGCAATATTCGAACCACAACATCAACAACAATCCCATATGCCTTCGTCTTCGACCCCGACCCTGACCCCACATGATTATTCAACGTTGAATGGGCCAATCTGAGCACCTCGTGTATTATTAAGTCCTCGACGTTGACTGGTAAATGCGCACGGCATAGAAAGCAAGACAACCAATGTTCCAATCCTATTTCTTCGACTTGTAGTAAATCAATGCGTCTCAGCCAACGAACATTCTGATGTGCCTCCACCACTACAACATCATCCCCGTTGCCAGGTACGTTGCTGTCTCTAGGTTTCTCGAGTTTCTTACAAATATGTATATTGAAAATGAAACATCATACGATTTTCGGTATAATACTATCATCACGCCAACAACTATAACCATACGTACCATTATCCATGGTTGGTGTATGATCGATCTAATATGATTTAATTGATTACCAAATACAATGGGAGAATTGAAATTTGCTAAAATTCGATCAATGCTAGTAACAATTAATTATTATATTAATGAAATTTCAAACATTCATTAAACCACTTTGATTTGGAAGATTGCACTAACCTTAAACAAGGAGAACAGAATCGAACAATTGCTCCCACCCAGACTATGATCGCATTAATGGCCTTACGTTCAAAGAAACCTTCATATTTATTAGCAAATAAACCGGTATGATTAATGCTCTTCTTTTAGGAAAAAGGTTTTTCTTCAATTAATTATGTGAGAATTCTTATGTGTCAAGAATTCTATGATTGACCACTTATTATACAAACCCAAATCTATTCAATTTTTTAACAATTTTTTTGTGATCAACATTAATAGCAAAATTAAGAAACATGTATTAAGGAATCCTAAATATTTTAAGTAACTTATTTTTTATTTTTTAAATTTTAAATCTTTGTCTAAGAGTATATTCTTATAAATAAATAAATAAATTATATCTGAAAAAATAAATAAACAAACAAACAAAAAGAATAATTTACTACTATTATAAAGTGTGAAGAGCTTGAAATGTTTTCTACTTTTTTTTAAATCTCAAATTTACCCTCTCAAATTTACTATATTTTCTAAAAGTCATAAAGAGTCCTATATAAATCAACTATCTCTTTGTTTTTGGAGTTGAACACTAAAAAATGATATATTTGTTTCCAAGAGTCCTATATAAATATAAACAAATTGTCTCCCTTCTTATAAAATAAAATTTAAAAAAAAAAAAAAATGTCTCTTTATTTTTTACATTGATGATGATTGAAGAACAAAAAATAATTACTTTTTTTATTTTTTGTGTCTGCTTCTATTCTGATATACATAATATTTACAATTGTCCATCATGGACCATATCATTGTAAATAATTGTGGTTGAATCTTAAAATTAAATGCATTCGTTCGAATTTAGATAGAGGAAACTGCATGCGTTTCTAAAACAAAGATTTGTACTACATCTCAAAAATTCATAAGTTATCTTCATACACCTTCTTTTTGTTTAAAATATATTTTATGAAGTTGTAGACACCTCATTTTTGATCGTCCTCAAGACTTGGACGTCATTGTTTGAACACACGAAGATCATCCATGCTCGTGTTCGTTTTGAGTTCCCGAAGGTCTCGGCTTCGCGCTTTGCCTTAGGATCTCTCAACTTGTCTGTTTTATGCTTGGTTGTGGACCAAGAACTTGTGGTTTTGCTTCTGAGGGAAGAGGGTGGCTTGTTGGCCATTCCTACAAGCCATCGGCCAAGCCTTGTGCTTATCGGCCTTGTCTTCTTGCCATCGGCCATTGGTGGTGGCCGATCGACACTCTTTTTGGCCGATCGGCACCCTTTTTGGTCGATGGGCCATATCTTTTGGCCGAGACCTTTCCACCTGCGTTTGCAGATATTTTTGTGCCAGCTGTGACAGCTGGTGAGCACAGGTTTCATCATCCATACACGTGTATGGAGGGATTGAATTCATGACCTTAGCTTGTCCAACAAGCTTAGGAATTGAATTTCTATAAGAAGGGAGACCCCTCTCCCTTTCCAGAGGTTCTAAAATCTTGATATAGAAGATATATATTACTCTCTCTCTCTCTCTCTCTCTCTCTCTATATATATATATATATATTTGCACTTGTTTGTGCTCAAAAGTGTAATTTCTTCACACTTTTGCACTAAAGCACCTAGTGAAACACCATACTCTTGTTGCTGAGGCTCTTTGAGGTTGGTTTTGGAGTCTTTGGACTGGTTTTAATCAAGGAAAGTTGCTGGAGTTGCAGCTTTAAAGGGGTTCTACAAAGGTGAGTTTCTACCCTCTTGAACCTTGTTTTTTGCTTAAGCTTTTAGCCCTATTTGCATGGTGTTTTAGGCTTAACTTCCTACTACAAAAAGTTCTGATTTTTAGTCCTTAGCATGTTTGTTTAAGGTCTCTTTTGTGTTGGGGGTAGTCTACACCCCCCCCTTTTTGTGCCTTGTTTGGCCTTGTTTTATGCTTTCTTGTTAAGCTATTGGGACCACCTTGTTTTGGCCTTCTCACTACTGAAACTCAGAGGAATTTCAGTGGTGGAAATGATGTTTTGAGGTCCCAAATAGAAGAGGGTCATCCCCTCTCCTTGTGTCTTGCATGCTTGTATAGATGGCTCATCAAAGTAGCATGTTTGTCTAGCATGTATTGGTTCCATTTCAGCAAGTTTTTGGCGTTATTTTAGCATGCCTCAACTCTGTTTTAGGTTGGTTTGATAGCATCTTGCATGCTTCACATACTTGTAGTGCAATCTTGCATGATAGCCTAACATGCATCATGTGTTTGAACCATCATTCTAGCATGTTTTGGCTTAACTCCAAGAAACTTTTGGCTATGTTTTACCATGCTTAAGGTTTGATTTGTATTGTTTTGGTTATACATACATTGCTTTGTATAGCCATGGTGCATTCTAGCCTGTTAGCTTTGTGTATCAAGTCCATTAGCATGCATTACTTGAGCTATTTACATGATTTGACATCATTTGTTATGTGATTTCAGTTTATGTTTCATGTTCATGCACTCACATTTGTCACTCTTTCAATGCATTGGAGAGGTTGTGTTTTATGCCTTAACATAAGTCATTGCGTATGCCTTCATGCCTAAGCTTGCGCGCTATCCTTTCAGTGTGTTTTTGGGGTTATTTTGCCATGATATAACTTTGATTTTTGTTGTTGAAGTCACCTCATGCTTGGTTTTGATAGGTGTAGTGTAATACTCCTTATTAGCCTTGCAAGTTCATGCTTCATGCCCTTCATGTTAGCTTGTTTTGGTGATGCTCCATGCATGTTTTAGACTCATTTTGGCATGATCTAGGACTGTTTTGGGTTTCCTTGGCCATATGCTTCATGTATTGCATAGTTATAGTGCAAGTGCCTTGTTAGTTTCAAGCTTTGGGCACCATAGCATGCTTTGTTTGTATCATGTACATGATTTGGCATCATTTACCATGTTATTTCAGAGCATATAGGACTGCCATATTCCCATTTCTTTCACTCTTTGAATGCCTCTAAGGGTTGAGCATTGTTGCCTAGCTTATGGACCAATATGTGTGCATGCATGTTTTGCCTTTTGGTGCCTTAGTTTTGGTGTTTTTGGCCACTGTTTTGGACCCTCTTAGGTCTGTCCATATACGGTTTAAGTCCGCTAAGTGTTGCATTACATGGTCCTTACCATTGCATGTTTGTTTGCATATTGTTGCATGACATTGTTATTTGCATGTTGTTGCATGTTCATGATGTTTAGCATGTTGATTAGGTAGCATGTTGTTGCATGCTTGTTAGATAGCATGTTGTTGCATGCTTGTTTCATTGTATTGTTGTTGCATGCTTGGTGCATTGCATGTTGTCGCATGCTTGTTGCATTCCATGATATTTCCATGCTTGTTGCATTGCATTGTATACATGCCTTGTATTGCATTGTGTTTGGAAAGGGTGTCAATCCAAACACGAGGAACGAGGGACGTTTCATACTTGAAGTGATGAAACGTGCCTCATTTCTCGGACGCCGACCCTCTTGATCAAGCATGATAGAGGTTAAGGCATTTATGTGTTTTTGTGTGCATTCATGTGATATCGATTTGTGTAACTTGGCCTCTTTGACCATCATGCATTGAAATGCGTGATTGATGGCTCGAGAGCCGAGCACTACACTCTTTTGAGCTTTAAACATGATAAGGAGTGTGGTTGCACACACATTTTCTGGCAAATGCACTGTCATGCCTCTGTTAGTGCTCTGTTGCAGCAAAAGAAGAAGTTTGCAGGAAGAAGTGGCCGATCGGCTATCGAGTGTGCCGATCGGGTATCAATAATTTGCCGATAGCCTCGAATTTGGCCGATGACCATTATTCCCCTTGGCCGACGACCTCTTAGCATGTCCATGAGTTGGATCAAAAGTACTTTGGAGGTTGGCATAGTTTTCAGAAGTCTAAAACAGTGCAAACAGAGGCAACATGAGGCACGGTATTGGATTTCCGAGCGAAACCGACCGAGCATGCATCTCTTCATCGCCTGCGAGGCCATTTCAGTATTCATGATTAGTTTGTGTAATTTAATCATTTGATTGGTTTTGTAATATTCATTTAGCTTAGTATAGCTATTTGTTTCAATTCGGTTGTGTAATAATTAATTAGCTAGGATAGTTAGTTAATTAGTTGGTTTGTATTATTCATTCGGACCCTCCTCCGAGAGGGCACAACTGTTGTAATAAGCGTGCGTGTGTGTGATGCATGTCTTCCAACCCCCATTTCTTTCTCCCTTTTACTTATCTGCTTTTAGTGGTTAGTTTTAGGGCATATTTCAATTAGCATCCTTATGCTAGCATGTTTGCATCCATTCATCTGTCTTGCATGCACCGGGCTCGGCGCATCATACTAACTGCATTGTATTTTAATTCCTATTTGAATACATGTATCGAGTGGTGCATCCATATGCCATCTTAGAATAGCCGAGCCTATCTTAGTTGCATCTTTGTATGTGTTGCATTAGCCATCTTAATATAGCTAGGATCATGCATGATTTCTAACTAGTTCTCTGTTTTGGCTCAGAGTACACTGTGAGTGTTTATACATTAGCATCCTTGCATGCGTGTAAGTGTTGCCATGTTTAGCATGCTTGCCATGAGGCTATGTGCTTAACTGCTATAACTGACTGAATGCCTGTGGGTGAAGGTTGCATTGCTTGAATTGGAACAATTCATCAAAATGCGAGTTTTAAGCCCACTTGAAATGGCAAATCACCATATTTTCTAAGCCCACTTGAGGGTGGCAAAATCCGCGTCTTAGCCTACTTACAAGTAGCATCTTCAAACCATTTTCAAATAAACAAACATGAGATGTTTTGTTCCAATTTAGGCGATCTAGTCTATACTTGTATGCTGTGCGCATCACATAGTAATTCTAGGTTAATAACCAGAATAAGAACACATGTGTTTTCAAAAACAACATATCATGTTAGTAAAGGCCGATCTTTGATCGGGCGAGCGGGGGTGCTCATTGCATAACCTTCCCCTCTCGTACCCAAGTTCCCGAGCCGAGGCAACTTTGGTGATGACGGACACATGGCCTTAGGCACGAGTCAAGGTTTCCTAAATTCCCCCAAAATAAAACATTTTAGGTGGCGACTCTGTATCTGGCAAAGCAGTCCATGTTTGGCACTTCTTTATTAAAAATCGATTTTTCAAAACGATTTACCGGATTTGGACTCTTTGATAATTTATCGGTCTCACATTGCACTTTGTGAGATTAGATTCAGAACCATGACGCGAGTCCGAACTGTAGTAGATAAGAACAAAGCAATTTGCGCCCTCGCGCGCGGAGAGTGGAGTTCTCGAGGCAATCTACAGTTTCTGGCGACTCTGTTGGGGATTTAGAGAACTTGACTCGAACTCATGATATCTTGTTTTATTTACACTTATGTGTCTCTTTGCATTGCATTTGCATTGGTGCGCCTAAAACACCGTGTTCGCCGTCTGCTATTCCTGAGCAGTTTGCCGGAGGCTGTGTGCCATAAGGTTAACCGGTTACGGGCTCTGCCACGATGGGAACACAAACCTTGGTTGTTACCGAGGCACCCTTTTTGACCATTCGACCTAGTGTATATCGAAAACTGTAGTGACTATTCCAAGCTAGGACAGGTTGCTTACCCGATTATAGGTTGTTTGAAATTGCTGCGTGCGTAGTGAAACCCTAGCTCCTGACAAGATAGAACAGGGAATGCCTGCGTAGTGAAACCCTACCCCTCCATAGGGGTGTTTTTGGCTCTTACTTGTTTGATTATGTGCTTTTAGAGTGTGCCTCTACAGGAATGCATGTATCAGTTTGCAAGTCTAGGTATCAGGCCTGCAGGCATCAGTATTTGGGGAATCAGTTTTACCTGAGGGTATCAGATTCGGGGCAGTGATTTGGGAACAGTAATCAGTGGTTAAGAACAGTTCTTTCAACTTGTGTTTACCAACTGTGTGTTGTCTTTATTTAAGCTGTTATGCTGTCCGTTTTTCTACTCATTGTTTCCTTATTATGCTTTATTTATCTTTTTGCAAGGTAGTTTAGCACCATTGCTTCCGACCAGGCAGATATTCCCCAAGCACTCTGGGTTAGAGGTCGAAGACTTAGTCGATCCGAGGATCTGATAAACGGACAAGCAATGTTCTTTTCTTTACCCCCGATTACTAGACGGAGGTCAGTAAGGCGCAGTGTATCGGTACAGCGGTTGCCAGATCAGTGGTCCTTCCCCCCCAGTGAGTAGTCAGACTGAGGTTTTCGAGTCTACCACAGAAATAGATATACCGGTTATTCAGCTAAATCAGCACAATATGGCAGGTATGGAAGAGATGATACGTCAACTCCAGGAGACTATGCAAGCCATGCAACGGGATGCTGCTGCATGTCAAGCAGAAATAGTGGCCCAACAGGCAGAGTTAATTGCCAGGCTACAGCAGCAAACCGGAGCATCTGCTTCACACCCAACTCCTCCCCTATTAAGAGTTTCAATACTCGGGGAGACCGCAAATGTCCAGGAAAACACGGACGTTCCAACGGGGCTAGCTCCACCCCCAATCCTACCCCAGCTGTCTAAAGCGCCCACCAATCTAGTGGATTCACCGTTTGAAGTTGAGGTGGATCCAACGGCGTTAAAAGTGAGCAAGCTAGAAAAGCTGTTCAAGAAGTCTCAAGGCGTGAAATCCATTCCGGATATAGAGAATGGATACACCGACTCGGCCGTGACTCTGCCAGACCAGTTTAAAATGAAGCACATAGACCGTTTCGACGGGTCTGGGGATCCCATGGTACATTTACGGCTGTTCTTGGATATCTTAAGGCCGATGGGCCTCTCCAAATTGCAGAAGCTTTCCCTGTTTAGCCGGACCCTGTTGGGTGTTGCGGCTATTTGGTATGCAAAACTGGAAGACTCTGTCAAGAGAAGCTGGGAGGAGATGGCTGAGGCCTTTGTAGCTCAATACTCCTATAATACACAGATCGAGGTCACAACTCGTGATCTCGAGACAACTAGGCAAGAGCCGAAAGAGAGCTTCTCCGATTTTGTGACTCGCTGGAGGGCTAAAGCCTCGATGATGACCATCAGGCCGGTCGATAAGGACCAAATACGGATAGTTGTGCGCAACCTCCAGCCCAAGCTCATGCAGAAGATGATCATCCTCCCCCTTCCCACCTTTGTAGATCTACATGAGATTGGGATGCAAATTGAGGACGCCATGAAACAAGATCTGATTGACCATAAAAGAGAGCAGCCCAAGAGGGCATTCAACTGCAATACGAATACAAGCACAAGCAGTGCTGCAGCTACCAGATCTTCAGATGTGGGTATGGTCACCACCACCACCACACCAAAAACCCTTGCAGCTATGCTATTCACCGGTGCATCCGGAAGTAGTTCGCAAACCGCCAGGTATCCACCCCGAGGCCAGAGAACCTTTACCCTGCTGTACATGTCTCTGTCCAAAGCCTTGAGGGTTTTGATCAGGAAAGGGCACTTGAAGCCCCTAGAGCCGCGACCCTTACCAGAAAAGCTTCCTTCGTCCCATAACCCGGTCAAGTATTGTGCCTTTCACCAAAAGCATGGTCATGACACCGGCCAGTGCTATAGATTGCGTCATGAGATTCAAGATCTCATTGACAACAGGGTGATTGTGCCTCTGGAGAAGCCAAATGTCACCACCAACCCTCTCCCACCACACAACCAAGCTCCACCTCCCAAACGCATCAACTTGATCCAAACTGGGGTTGTGTCATACGACCCTAGCATATATATCACCCATTCCCACCTACCCAAGCTGGAGGTGTTCATTCCTGACAGCACTGACTTGTGCATGTTAGACATCTCCTAAACCCAACCAGAATCGGTGGTGGTAACTATCAAAGATAGAATTGGGTTGACTGTGGGGGCAGATGAGAATGCGAATTCAGAGCCTGAGGGGTCTGCGAGCTTCATGTACAACCCAAGCGGTTACATCACATCAGCAGGCCAGGCTAAGCCGAGAGTAGAGCTGCCGATTGGGGCAGAGATCTGTGTAGTTCAAAAGGATGGACCTAATCAAGAGCTAGATGACCTAGCGGAATTGGAAGAGGATATAGCCAACCTTCAATTCTTCAATGAATAGGACCCAGGGGATGTGACTGTCAACTGGTTTGAAATGGAAGGGTCAGCAGAAGCTATTGGGTGGCTCAACGACGAGCCGGATGTTATTGAGTAACCTCAGCCAGAACGGGGTCCGTCAGAGACGAGGACATCAGCAGTGGCCGGAATGGCCGGGAATCAGAATGGACTGCCAGAGAGCACCGGTGTTAAGAATTTTGCTCAAAATACGGGTAGTTTGAGTACGGAAGTTACTAAACAGCAGGCTGCACTGAAGCAGTTTGAGCAGGAAGAGATCGAAGACTCTGAGAGGGCCAGAAAGGACAAAGCCCCTGCGGGGACGGAACGTGCTGTGAGCACAAGAATGGAACGTGTTGTGAGCACAAGAACAAAATGTGCTGTGAGCACTGGAACGGAATGTGCTGTGAGCACAGGAATAGTTGTAATGGAACCGGACAGATGTCTGTCGGTTGCTGATGGCATGTAGTGGGAAGACGACGACTTATGTCTTGCCCACACCGATAAAGACTTGGGGCAAAGCCAGCTAGATGATACCTGGTATGTGGGGGAGGTTGACCACATGACCAGGAGTGGGCGGTATTTCAAACCCCCACACTTAGATTAACTAGAGGCGTCCGGGAAGGACAAGGAGGCAGAAAGGCAGAAAGAAAAACTGCTCGAGGAGGAGGCTGTACTGAAACAGCTTAAGAAGATACAAGCAGACATCTCCATCTGGGGACTGCTTATGGCCTCAAGAGTTCATAGATAAGCTGTCCTTTCTGCAATGGACAAGGCCAAACTTTCAATCGACACCACGCCTGAGCAGCTGGTAGGATTGGTTTTTCCGGGAGGAGCTTCCCCGACGTTGACCTTCACTGACAAGGAGTTGCCGCCTGAGGGGAAAAATCATAACAAACCTCTCTACATCTCTGTCGAGTGTAAAGAAAAATGAATACTAGTGGTTCTTGTCGACACAGGATCCGCTATCAATGTGTGCCCGTCGAGGACGGCATATGCAATCGGGTTGAAGCCCACGGATTTTGTGCCAACCGCCCAGGTAATAAGGGCCTACGACAATACCAGCAGAGAGGTGATGGGGACTGTACAGATTCAGACTCAGGTCGGTCCAAGACAACAGGATATTGAATTTCATGTCTTAGACGTTCCCGCAACCTTCAATCTACTCCTAGGGCGGCTGTGGCTGCACCAAGTGAAGGCAGTCTCTTCCATCCTGCATCAATGTTGAAGTATCCCCACGGGAAGGGGATGGCCATAGTTTTTGGGAATTCGTCAATACATCCGCCGCCAGAGGTTTCTACACCAGTTCTGGATATCGAGCATGGCGTGGAGGATGTGTTCCTGTCAGGATTTACCCTAGCCGAGGCCCGGGTTGTACAGAACATACTAGCCATTGATGAGGGGCTATATGTCAGTGCACAGTCTGTGTACCTTATGAACAACTCCAGCACATCCCCGGAATGGGATTAGGGAAAAATGGCCAGAAGGGCATTGCAACATCGGCCGAAGTGCCGCACAACCCACATACCTTTGGCTTAGGTTATCTGCCTACCAAAGAGGATTGGGTGAGGAAAGGCAAAGAGATGGCCGGAAGAGCCAGAGCAAAGCAAGGCGGGAAGCCTTATGAGTTGGTACACCGGCCTATCCAGGGCACCCTGAACGGACGCTTTGTCCGAGAAGGGGAAGACTTTCCATTCTGCGGCTTTCCAGAGCCATGTCTAAGTGCAGAGAGGCAGCGGTTGCCGGGGTTCGAGATCTTCTTTGACTTGCAGTTATTCGGGGATGATGTTGCTGAAGAGCAGACGGACCCACCAGCTAAGGCTAAGCAGTGCAAGGAGGAGGTTTTCGAGAACACAGAGATTGAAATGGGGGTAGCACTGGCTCGTCTACTCTCAAATCCTCAGATCGTACAAGAGTGCTTGGGGGATAACTTCTCGGTGTCCATGATTGGGAATGAAACGGCTGCGGCCCCATCTTCAAACATTCTAGATGCGTCCATCGCACCCTCCCTCGTTTGGCAATACAATGAGGGTTTCTTATCGAGTAGCACCGGGTCAGGTAGTGAGCCGGAATCTGATTCCACTGAGTCTGTGGATTTAGAATCAGGTTCCAGCTCGTCTAAGTCTGAGTCCGGTATTCTTGGGGGTGACAACTCGGATGCCACAGTCCTGTCTAGGTCGTCTTTTTCTTTTTCCTTTGACTCTATTGTAACAGAGGAATCAGGCAATTTGGAAGTGATTAATGAAAATTGTGCAGCTGTGGCCTTCGAGTATTTTTCTGTGCCCTTAAATTATTGCATTAATCAAGACTTTCAAAATTTCGATGAAAACGACGAGGAAAAAATTTCTCCGGTTTTGAAATATTTGCTTGATCAAGAGCAGGAGAGGTTTGTAAAACCCTTGGTTGATGAAATCACCACAATTAATGTGGGTACTGAGAAGGACCCGCGGCTGGTCCAGATTGGGTCCACGTTGTCTTCAGAGGAACGCAAGCGCTTAGTCACTTTGTTAAAAGATTTCAAAGATGTTTTCGCGTGGTCCTACGAAGACATGCCTGGAATCGATCCTGAGATTGTACAGCACCGGATCCCTCTTGACCCAGAGGCCCGACCTGTTAAGCAGAAGCTCAGAAGGATCCGCCCAGACTGGGCTTTCAAGATCAAAGAAGAGGTCACCAAGCAAATTGACGCAAGGTTCCTACTGGTATCTGAATACCCAACTTGGTTGGCCAATATAGTTCCGGTGCCGAAGAAGGACGGCAGAATTCGGGTATGTGTGGACTTCAGGGATTTGAACAAAGCCAGTCCGAAGGACCACTTTCCTCTGCCGCATATCGACGAATTAGTGGACTTCACTGCTGGGCATGCGCTGCTTTCATTCATGGATGGGTTTTCAGGCCACAATCAGATTTTGATGGCACCCGAAGATCGGGAGAAGATTGCTTTTACCACCCCGTGGGGAACCTATTGTTATAGGGTGATGTCGTTTGGGTTAAAGAATGCTGGGGCTACGTATCAACGGGCCGCGACCACAATTTTGCACGACATGATCCATAAAGAGGTTGATGTGTACGTGGATGACATGATTGTCAAGTCCAAGGAAAGAGAGGGCCACTACACCGCCTTTCAGAAATTCTTCCAATGGATCAGAGAGTATCGGTTGCAGCTGAATCCTCAGAAATGCACGTTTGGTGTTACAGCAAGGAAAATGCTGGGGTTCTTGATCACATAGAGAGGTATCGAGGTAGATCCTTCCAAAATCAAGGCCATCTTAGAAATGCCATCACCAAGGACTGAAAAGGAGGTGCGAGGCTTTCCGAGTAAAGTGCAATTCATAAGAGGTTTATTGCAAAATTAACCTTGACTTGTGAACCACTCTTTGGTCTCCTGAAGAAAGGAAAGAAATTCCATTGGGACGGCCGATGCCAAGCTGTTTTTGAACAGATCAAGCAATATTTACAAAACCCACCTGTGTTGTCACCACCTGAGTCGGGAAAACCGTTGATTCTGTACCTTTTAGTGACTGAAACTACAATGGGCTACATGCTTGCACAGGAGTCTGAGGACAAAGTGGAGAGAGCTATCTACTACCTGAGCAAGAAAATGCTGGATTATGAGACCCGCTACACTCCGCTGGAGAAGGCTTGTCTGGCCTTGGTATGGGCTACCAGAAAGCTGCGGCACTACCTGTTAGCTCACTCTGTAATACTGGTTTCGAGATTAGATCCCATCAAATATCTCTTCGAGAAACCAACACTTATGGGTAGGCTAGCCCGTTGGTTGCTTCTACTTTCCAAATTCGATCGGAAGTACATGACGCGCAAGTCAGTAAAAGGGAGAGCGGTAGCAGAGTTCCTAGCTGATTACCTAGTTGAAGGGGATGAAACAGTTGAGTATTTGTTCCCAGACGAGGCCATTCTGCATGTCGAAGAAGAGACTTGGACGATGTACTTTGACAGAGCGTTAAACCAATACGGGTATGGGATAGGGGTGTTGCTGATAGCACCCGACAATTCCCACATACCTCTAGCATTCAAACTCTGGTTCAGAGTATCGAACAATGAGGCAAAATATGAGGCATGTATTGCTAGACTAGAAGCAGCTCTGGAACTAAGGGCAAAACGGTTGGATGCCATTGGGGACTTGAACCTTGTTGTATCTCAAGCTAAAGGAGATTGGAAAGTTAAAGAAGAAAAAATGAGAATTTACCACCAGACCTTGGACGTGCTGATTCCTCGGTTTGAGAAACTGAATTTCGCTCATCTGTTAAGAGAGAACAACAGGTTCGCTGATTCATTAGCAACTCTATCTTCTATGATAGACATTCCTTTCGGAGTCCGGATACGTCCGATCATCATTGAACAGAAATTCGTGTCGGCCTACGAGCTGATTGCTGCCATAGATGAAGTACAAGATGAAAATCCCTGGTATTACGATGTCTGGAACTTCTTGGAAAAGGAAGCGTATCCACTAGGGGCAAATGCCAAAGATAAGAGGGCAATTCGAAGAATGACTGCTCAGTTCATCGTCTACGGGGGTAAACTGTACAAGAGAGGTCATCTCGAGATGCATAAGCTGTGTGTTGATGCTAAAGAATCCAAGCACCTGATGGAGGCCATCCATGGAGGAGAGTGCAGATTGCACATGAACGGGGTAATGCTAGCCCGGAAGATCCTTAAACAAGGTTATTACTGGTCCACCATGGAGGAGGATTGTATTAGCTTTGTCCGGCGATGCCACAAATGTTAGATCAATGCAAACCACATGAACATTCCGTCGTCGAAGCTGTACAACATGACTTCGCCATGGCCGTTTTCAGTCTGGGGGATTAATGTAATTGGGGCTGTCACTCCAAAGGGGTCCAACGGGCATGAGTACATTCTGGTCGCGATAGACTACTTTACGAAGTTGGTTGAGGCCCAATCTTACGTGGTGTTGAAGGCATCGCATGTTGCTAAGTTCATCAGGAACAACATCATCTATCGCTACGGGGTCCCGAATGAGATTATTTCAGATAATGGTTCCCACTTCAAGAAGGAGGTGATCAACTTGTTGGAGAAGTACGACGTGGCTTTTCATAAGTCATCTACATATCGGCCATAAACCAATGGAGCAGTTGAGGCCGCCAACAAGAACATCAAGCACATACTGCAGAAGATGGTGGAAACCTACAGGGACTAGCCAGATAAGCTACCATTTGCTCTTTGGGGCTACCGAACTTCAATTTGAACTTCTACTAGGGCAACTCCGTATTCCTTGGTTTATGGGATGGAGGCTGCTCTGCCTATCAAAGTTGAGGTTTCGTCATTACGGGTATTGGCTGAGTGTCAGATAGCTGAGGCAGATTGGCAGCAAAGCAGGTTCGAAGAACTCATGCTTTTTGATGAAAAAAGGCTGAAAGCACTGTATCACGTCCAGGGTTATCAACGAAGAATTGCCAGGGCTTTCAACAAGAAGGTTAAGTCCAGGAATTTGAAAGAAGGAAATTTGGTGCTCAAAGACAACCGAGCTTCCATCCACGACTCTAGGGGCAAGTTCAGACCTAATTGGACTGGCCCTTACATCATCAAGTCAATCTGGTCGGGTGGAGCTGTCGTTCTGATGGACTTAGATGGCCTAGAGTTCTCCTAATCGATTAACATAGACAAGTTGAAGAAATATTATCCCTGAGTGGCTCACTAGGCTGAAAACCCGAAAGGGCAACCTAGGCAAAAGTTAGAGCATGAAAAAAATTGAAATAATAAAAACTAAGCTCGCAAGGTTGAAAACCCAGAAAGGACGGCCTTGGCAAAAGTTGGAGCACAAAAGGAGAGTGTTAATACACGAGTGAACCAGAACCGAACTACGTAAGGCTTGATTCCCATCTTTGGGATACGTAGGCAACTTCATTCTGAAGTTCAGCCATGAACACTTCCCCAATCAACTTTGTCTGTGTGATCATGTTGGTCATCTTTGTCTATTCTGCATTCAATAGCTCGATTGTGATCTCCGGTGCAGTGCTATTCAGACTAGGGGCACCTTTCCAGTTGCCGGGATCCGGGGTTGTACATCTCAGCAATAGATCTCGGGTGTATCCAGTTTTGATCCATATCAAAAATGGTTTTGAAAAGTTTTAATAAAAGTTGATTTTGCTCAAATTAATCTTTTTACAACTTAGACCATTTTTGGACCAAACGAAAAATTTTCAGTACCCACAACCTTCAATTACATTAATTTCAGTACAGAGTTCTCCTAC
This sequence comes from Camellia granthamiana, assembly GCA_036172215.1. Lineage (NCBI taxonomy): Eukaryota > Viridiplantae > Streptophyta > Magnoliopsida > Ericales > Theaceae > Camellia > Camellia granthamiana. Next base: position 138,127,883 of record CM069905.1, read on the forward strand.
TCTTGAATACAAATTGAAGTTGCTTTTTATTACATTCATAAAGAAAACTTGAAAGTACTGATTAAAGCAAATAAACTCAGGGCATAGTTAGGTGTTCCTGCCTCCCCTCCCAGAGCTTGTGGAAGCCTCTGATGCCAAAGTAGGCCCAACTTGCGCCTCTTCATCAAGCCAAGCTATGCACTCATCAGAGAGGGTGCAACTGAAAGTGGGAGCGGCGGTCAGAAGCTCTCTTGTCCTCCATGCTATGGCATACGGAGCTAGCTGTGCGCCTCGAACTGGAAATGCAGTAGGGTACTCTATCCCATCTTCCGGGCAAGTCTGATCATGTCTGAACTGGCACCGGAATCGGAACGAAAAGTAAAAGACATAGTGTGTCAGGCCGATCAACTGAATCTCGAGCTGGCGAGACATGCTGTAACTCATCGCTGGCAGATTGAGCCAAGGGCAGCGCCAAGCAATACTGGTAGCGGATAGACTGCACATCCATTCGCACCACCATCTCTCATCAGGGGCATCGACTAGACGTCGTCGGAAGAAATAGCCGCGAGCTGAATATGGTGGGCATGAGTCCACAACCTTCAATTTATTCATCAACTATATTTGGGGAGAGATTAAAAAATAGAGAGATGTACGTGGAGAGAAAAATAAGAAAAGGGTTTTAAGAGAAAAACTGAGCCTGAGGGCCGAGTGATGTGAGAAATATACGTGAGATGGGGTGGGAAACATTACCTGCAGCAGTAGTGGACTCCCCGCGAATCTAGTCATCTCTCGGCGATGGAAAGCATCCAAGCCCATCAATGTCTTAGCCAGTGTCATGGCGATGCAGCTCTTGCCCTCTTTCAAGCCTTGGGTAACTTCGATCAAACGGACGCTAAGCCTCCGAAGCCTGAGGCAAGCAAGAAATGAGATAGCATGCACAAGCAAAGCACATGTCACTGAAAACCCTGCCAATGATGGTCGCCGCGGTCACCGGCATCAGAAAACCGATGAACCAAGCTCGGGATGTCCAATTCCCCGTCGTGGATCAAAGACCGAGCATCATGTATAAAGAGCCCACACATCCGTCCTAAGGCTTGGATGTGGCCGAAGCGGAATTGTGGCAAAATCTCCTCCTCGCGTTCGGACTCTATCAAAGCTTGGAAGTCTTCGAAAGTGGGGCACATCTCTTGTCTGCCAAAGCTAAAAACGTGCGTAATCGGATTCCAATACCTTGCCGCGGCATGAAGGAACGGAAAACGCAGCGGGGTGCGGCTCAGCGTGAATAGTGCATTTATGCCAAAGCCCCGAAAATTCAGCTTTTCCGAGCCATCCAAGTTGGCAATCCAATTTGTGAGATTTTGGACAAGAAATGCCTCTATTTGGTGCAAGAACTGAGTTGAAAATGGAGAAACTACGAAGCTGAGGCTTTTGTAGAAGATAAGGTGTTGAGTGGAAGACAAGTGACAGCATTCTGGAGGTTCTTGCCATTTTTGGCCGATCGGCCAAAAAGAGTGCCAACCGACCATCTTTTTAGCCGATCGGCTTAATAATGTTGGCCGATGGTCATTTTTCTTGGTCGATGACCTTCTACACTGGCCGATGGCCTCTCCTCTTGTTCTCTGACCTGTCTATGTGTTGGAGATGTTGAGATTTTGTGACTTGTTCCACTTCAAATGCCTTTCGGTGATGATTTTGCGAAGTCACGCCTGTGTTACTTCAATTTGTTTATCGAGTTGTTGTACTTTTGTTTATCGAGTTGTATTTTGTGTTCTTTAGTCCTTGCCTTGCTTATCGAGTTGTATTTACATTTGGTTAGCATATCAAGTTCTTTGTTTTGCTTATCAAGTTGTTTTGTTATCAGTTGGTTCACTACCTGATTAATGCAATTCGAGCATTTAGTTTTCAAAATAAAGTTCAATCTCATTTACATTATTATGTAATATGATGCGATGCGATGCGACGCTTAGAATGTACAAATGTAACACTTTTTCAACAAATAGAGTTGTTTCATTCCATCATATTTTCTTTTGCAAAAGTACAGAGTTTTAAAGAACATATATCTGTCTGACGTAGTACAAGGTGCAAAAACTACTAGTAAAAAGAAAAATAAAGCAAAAAAAGAAGAGCAGCATCTGAATCGGCGTCAGTCGCCTCAAGTGCGAGAATCCCTCCCCGTCCTCTTCCTGGACGAAGGTCTAGGATCGCCGCCGTCACCTCCACTGTCTGAGCCTGAACCTGAGCCATCTCCAGTCTCATCCTGAGACGACTCTGCCTCTGTCTCAGACTCATCATCATCTGGGACAGGCACCCGTGAGCTACTCCCAGAGTGAGTACGCCCGGCTCTGCTACGGCTGCGTGCTGAAATCCCTCGTCCTGCTCTCCCCGCTCCTCGGGCAGGTACTGATGGTCCTACTGAAGCACCCGCTGCAGCTAGTATTTGGAATAGGGCCTGAAAAGAACATTTGGCAGATGCATCAGTTATGATATGCGAAGCTGAGTATGAATGTCGTGAGCAGTATATGATTGCAAAAGTGTATGAATGCTGTGAGCAGTGTATGAATGTCGTGAATAGTGTATGATTACAGGGTATGAATGCTGAAAGCAGTATATGAGTTACAGTGTATCAGTGCCGTGAGTGGTATGTGAGTACAATGTATCAAGTGCCGTATTGATAATGTAATGCATCAGATCAGTATGGAACAGATTATGCAAAGTTTTGGGACTAAGGTTGAAAGAACTCACCAGGATACTGTAGATGCTCAGTAGGTCTATGCTCCTCTGCAGCATCGCCATCACAGAAGCTGTCAGCTCCGGAGCCTGCCTAGTGTACTCGATGGAAGCCTGCAAAAGTGTTGAAGTAATTAGTATTCTGCGAGATATCAACTGAAATGAAATGAAATTACTGTACGGAATGAAAAGTATAGTACATACCGGGGTCGAGCCACGAACTCCGACGAGCTCATGATCAGCCGGAGGAGGAGCGATGGGTATCTGATAAGTCTCTCTGCCCTGTCCTCGGCATGTCATGGTTGTGGGCAGCTGTGGCCACTCTGCTCTCCGTCCCCTCTGGGAACCATTCCTGTCACGGGCTTGAGTCGCCCTCGACGCTCCTGCTCCTCCTACTGGCTCTGCAAGCCTCTCCCTCTCAACTTGGCGAGCACTGGCCAGAGGCCGCATAAGATGAGTCTCGATGAAGACGGCGTAGTCACCCTCATCTCGGAAAAAGTCAGCGTCCCAACCGATCATGAAATCGGTCATCTCTTGCAGGGTGTACCTCTCTGTATGCCTCATATAGGTAGGAGGTGGCCTCAGGACTATCTGCTCAGGCAAACCAAGGGTTTGCCGCAAGAAGCGCTCTCCCAAGTACCAAGCCCGGCAGACCGGACCCTCTAGCAGAACTCAGAACCGAGCAGTCTCCCGAGCACCCATGTACTGGTCTCTCACTGCATCAGGCAATACGGCCCAAGGCTGCCAGGTGATCTGCAAATGACAGAATATACAGTTTGTTATCTACTATTGAAAGTACAATGTAAAGCAAAGCTTAAATGAACTGTAAGGTTTGAAATACCTCTGCCGCGGCTATGGTGTCAAAATATCTACGGAAGAACAAGAAAGACTCCCACGGCCTCCGCTCGCACCTCACATCATATCGATGGAAATATGGGACAACAAGGGGCATCTCCACCTCCGGCTCTGGAGCAAGCCTCGAAAAGTAGGCATACACCCACAACTACAGAATGTAACAGGGCAACAGTGAGTATGTTTATCAGTAAAGCAGAATACAGATAAAGCAGAAATCGGAGAATGATGTGCAGTGTATCGTGCAGTATGTGAAGTGTCTTGTGCAGTGCGTGCAGTGTACAGCCAGTGTAAAGCAGATTGTGTGTATGCAGTGTGTGTGGTGTACAGATGATGTAAGGCAAAACTGTAAAACAGAAAGGGAAAGTGTACCTCCCAAGCTCGCCAGTAGCCTCCTAGCAGATGTCCACTGCGGCGGGATGAAGAACTCATGTACCCGTACAATGTGGCTAGGCCTACGCCACCCCAATCATAGCATCGAATTCGGGTCACATCCACCAGTGCGCTCAGCAGATATAGTCCAACTGTGTTCGCCCGATCGGCGAAAAGAGTGGTGCCCAGCAAGAACATCAGAAACCCTCGAGTATACTGCTCGACCTCCTCGCGGGTCGTCGGTGCCTGTACCCTGAACTGGTCCTCGAACCACGGGTATCTCATGAACCCTGGCCGGGAGAGAGGTGGGTGAGCGCTAAGCAAGAACATCTGGGCAGCATCCCACTCGCCCATATCGGTGTCAAAGGAGATCAGATCACTCCTTACTCCGATGCCAGTGAGCATGGAGAAGTCGAAGGGAGTCATCGTCATCTCCCCCACTGCGGAAAGGTGGAAAGAATCGATGGTGTCCCACCACCTCTCCACCAGTGCGCCTAGAAGGGGCCTACTCGCAGTGAGATGCGAAAGTCCCATGCAAAAAATGCCAAAGCCGGCCTCGTCGACGATCTGGCGGACCTCATCAGGCAACTCCATGTACTAACCCTGGGCGATGGTATTCCCATACCCCTGGAAGGCATAGGAATCTCCCTGTGTTCAAGACAAACAGATGCGAAGCAGTGTCAGAAATACAGTGTTTGAATGCATTCAGAATTGATAAAAATGCGGTGTGTGTGCAAGTGTTCGAGTTGGCGCAGATATCATGTATGAACGTGCTCAGGGTGAACTAAGCATGTGATCTACAAATGTGTTTGTGATGATCAGATAAAGGGCAGTATCAATCATCCAAGATATACGACCTACATTACAGAAAGTAAAGAGGAAGGGTATACCTCAGCGGCACTGTAAGAAAAGTGCGACTCCGGCTCGCGTAGCAGGAGCTCCAATGGCGTACCTTACGCGAAGCTCCTGAACTGGCAAATGCTATCGGGAGGCAGCACATGTATCGTGGGCTGGTATGTCGTCGAGTCAAAAGGCCGAACACTGAGAGGCAAGAGCTCGACCTCGGGATCCATATCTATCTCTGGAGGAGCCCCACCCCGTGAAATATCGTCCGCCATCTCGAGAAGAGTGAGAAAATGGCCGAGGATATGAAAAATGGGCAAGAATGCCAAAAGTCAACCCCGATGGGTGAAAAATGGGAGAAAAGGTCGAAGTACGGAAGAAGGCATGAAAACCAAGGCTAACTTGGGGGAAACAAACCCCAAGTGAAGGAAATCAAGAATGTGACACCGAAATCACGTTTCGATCGGTTCAAAGTTTTCGAAACAATGAGGGTTTCGCGAATCGAAAGTTGCGGGAGGCTTGAAAACGAAGGAAAAGCTCGGATCGAAGGGAGGAAAACAACCTAGAGAGAGAGAGCAAGAGTTTTCGGCTTCGAAGAAGTGAGGAAATAGGGTTTGGAACCCTATACTTAAAGACCCGAGGTGAATGGACAAAACTGCCTTGAATCTGCCACTTTTGGCCGATCGGCGAAATTGTTAGCCAATCGGCTAAATTGTTGGCCGATAAGCTCTTTTTATGGCCAATGGATGGCCGATGGCTCCCCCTTGTGGTCGATGGGTCTCCAATGTCCTTGTTTGGGGTATTTCTGTTGATTGGTACCCTCATCTTTCAAGAAAGTGCAAGAAAGTACACTTTTGAAGCTTAAGCGGCCTTGGTGATGACCTCGAACCGTGTCTTCCGTGTGCAGCGCTCGATACGCATGAGGTGTATCCTTTTTCGTATCCTTTTGTATATTGCAAGATTCGAGAATTGTTCAAGAATTGCTTTTGAATATCTTGCCTTACGAGTGTTTTGTCATGTTTGTAAGACGCGCATTTGTTATACGCCTTTTCACTCTTACATTGAGCATGCCTCATCTTGTTTTGAAGTTGCATCTCAACATTGTGGATAACATGCCTTTACCATGCTTACATTGAATATGTGCATCGTCACACTTGCATAGCATTTGCATGTTGTATTGAATGTGTATCCACCATTACATTGCATAGAGCATGCTCGTTGCATTGTTATGCACACACTATATACGTTGTCTCACACGTTTTGTTCGCATTGTTATGCACACACTACTTGCGTTGTCACGCACATTTTGTCCGCGTTGTCGCGCACCCTTAGGTTGCATTGTCTTGCACCCCTCCATCCACGTTGTCACGCACTCTTAGGTTGCATTGTCTTGCATCCCTCCATCCGCGCTGTCGCGCACCCTTAGGTTGCATTGTCTTGCACCCCTTCATCCGCATTGTCGCGCACCCTTAGGTTGCATTGTCTTGCACCCCTCCATCTGCATTGTCGCGCACCCTTAGGTTGCATTGTCTTGCACCCCTCCATCTGCCCGCTTTGTCGCGCACTCTTAGGTTGCACTGTCTTGCACCCCTCCATCTGCGTTGTCCCGCACCCTTAGGTTGCATTGTCTTGCACCCCTCCATCCGCGTTGTCACGCACCCTTAGGTTGTATTGTCATGCACCTCTCCATCTGCGTTGTCATGCACTCACTTGTTGCATTTTCATGCACACCTTGCTTGCGTTGTTATGCACACTTGTTGCATTGTCATGCACACCTTATTTGCGTTGTCACGCACACTTGTTGCATTGTCATGCACACCTTGCTTGCGTTGTCACGCACTCTTATGTTGCATTGTTATGCACACCTTGTTTGCGTTGTCACGCACCTCACTTACATTGTCATGCACCCTTCCACCAGCATTGTTATGCACACCTTGTTTGCGTTGTCACGCACCTCACTTGCATTGTCATGCACCCTTCCACCCGCATTGTTATGCACTCTTCACATGCGTTGTCACGCACGTTCCACTTATTGTATTGCTATGCACTTTCCACTTACATTGCTATGCATTGTTCACTTGCATTGTTATACACTTTTCACTTGCATTGCTATGCATATTTCCATCGGCATCATATGTGCACGCGTTTATCTTGTGTTGATATTATATTTCGATATAGCGTTGATCATATGTTCCTATTATATTGTACTTGTCAAAATCTCTCTTTTGTGCAGGTACGATATTGTATGTACGGTTCATTTGAGGTTGGTGAAACCAGACGATATTGTGTGTACGGTTCAGTCAAGAGAAGTTCTGGTTCAGTTTGACTGCTACCTTTCTTCACTCGCGTGTGTCGCGTTTGAACGTACCCTTCACCACTCGTGTGTGCCGCGTTTGGACGTTTTTGCACTGTTTGGTGCATCGCGCTTTCTTACGCAACCTTTCTCCACTCGCGTGTGTCGCGTTTGGACGTACCCTTCTTCACTCACATGTGCCGCGTTTGGACGTTTTCGCACTGTTTGGTGCATCGCGCTTTCTTGCGCAACCTTTCTCCACTCGCGTATATCGTGTTTGGACGTACCCTTCTCCACTCGCGTGTGCCGCGTTTGGACGTACTCGCACTGTCTAGTGCATTGCACTTTCTTGTGCAACCCTTATCCTCTCGCATGTGGTGCATTAGGACGTCTTCGGTTTCGAACACTCAGATGCATTCCGGTGTTCAGTTATTCACTTTCTCCTCTCGCGTGTGCCGCGTTTGGATGTCTTTCTCCTTTTGCGTTTGATACGCTAAGAGGTGTTTCATTTGAGACTCTGGGTGGCCTCGGTAGTCGCTTTTAGCCTTCTCCGTGTGAGATGCAGTGAGAATTGCATAATTTTCTTACATCCTTTCTGTTGGAATGTGTGGGACTATTCTTTCTTACTCGCTTGCTTAACTATTGCATTTATTTTGCATAATTGCTTCATCACAGCTTTCTCTGCATGATCATAAGTTATGCTCGGCATTGTGCATGTCATTTGCATCTTGCCCCTGCTTGCAGGCCCATCTCTTTGTTATCTTGTATGCTTGTCTAAGTCTTCGGCCTCGTCAAAAATGGGTCGTCTCTGGGCATTGACATTCACTCCCGTCATCTTATGACTTTCGAGTTCTGTCAAAGAGGGGCAACTGTAGACACTCCATTTTTTACCGTCCTCAAGACTTGGACGTCATCATTTGAACACACGATGATCATCCAGGCTCGTGTTCGTTTTGAGTTCCCGAAGGTCTCGGCTGCACGCTTTGCCTTAGGATCTCTCAACTTGTCTGTTTTGTGCTTGGTTGTGGACCAAGGACTTGTGGTTTTACTTCTGAGGGAAGAGGGTGGCTTGTTGGCCATCCCTACAACCCATTGGCCAAGCCTTATGCTTATCGGCCTTGTCTTCTTGCCATCGGCCATTGGTGGTGGCCGATCGGCACTCTTTTTGGCCGATCAACACCCTTTTTGGTCGATCGGCCATATCTTTTGGCCGAGACCTTTCCACCTGCTTTTGTAGATATTTTTGTGCCAGCTGTGATAGCTGGTGAGCATAAGTTTCATCCTCCATACACGTGTATGGAGGGATTGAATTCAAGACCTTAGCCTGTCCAACAAGCTTAGGAATTGAATTTCTATAAGAAGGGAGACCCCTCTCCCTTTCCAGAGGTTCTAAAATCTTGATATAGAAGATATATATCACTCTCTCTCTATATATATATTTTCTCTCTCTCTCTCTCTCTATATTTGCACTTGTTTGTGCCCAAAAGTGGAATTTCTTCACACTTTTGCACTAAAGCACCTAGTGAAACACCATACTCTTGTTGCTGAGGCTCTTTGAGGTTCATTTTGGAGTCTTTGGACTGGTTTTGATCAAGGAAAGTTGATGGAGTTGCAGCTTTAAAGGGGTTCTACAAGGGTGAGTTTCTACCCTCTTAAACCTTGCTTTTTGCTTAAGCTTTTAGCCCTATTTGCATGGTGTTTTAGGCTTAACTTCCTACTGCAAAAAGTTCTGATTTTTAGTCCTTAGCATGTTTGTTTAAGGTCTCTTTTGTGTTGGGAGTAGTCTATCCCCCCCCCCCCCCTCCTTGTGCCTTGTTTGGCCTTGTTTTATGCTTTTCTGTTAAGCTATTGGGACCACCTTGTTTTGGCCTTCTCACCACTGAAACTCAGAGGAATTTCAGTGGTGGAAATGATGTTTTGAGGTCCCAAATAGGAGAGGGTCATCCCCTCTCCTTGTGTCTTGCATGCTTGTATAGATGGCTCATCAAAGTAGCATGTTTGTCTAGCATGTATTGGTTCCATTTCAGCAAGTTTTTGGTGTTATTTTAGTATGCCTCAACTCTGTTTTAGGTTGGTTTGATAGCATCTTGCATGCTTCACATACTTGTAGTGCAATCTTGCATGATAGCCTAATATGCATCATGTGTTTGAACCATCATTCTAGCATGTTTTGGCTTAACTCCAAGAAGCTTTTGGCTATGTTTTACCATGCTTAAGGTCTGATTTATGTTGTTTTGGTCATACATGCATTGCTTTGTATAGCCATGGTGCATTCTAGCTTGTTAGCTTTGTGTATCAAGTCCACTAGTATGCATTACTTGGGCTATTTACATGATTTGACATCATTTGTTATGTGATTTCAGTTCATGTTTCATGTTCATGCACTCACATTTGTCACTCTTTCAATGCATTGGAGAGTTTGTGTTTTATGCCTTAACATGAGTCATTGCGTATGCCTTCATGCCTAAGCTTGCAAGCTATCCTTTCAATGTGTTTTGGGGGTTATTTTGCCATGACATAACTCTGATTTTTGTTGTTGAAGTCACCTCATGCTTGGTTTTGATAGGTGTAGTGTAATACTCCTTATTAGCCTTGCAAGTTCATCCTTCATGCCCTTCATATTAGCTTGTTTTGGTGATGCATACATGTTTTAGACTCATTTTGGCATGATCTAGGACTGTTTTGGGTTGCCTTGGCTATATGCTTCATGTATTGCATAGTTATAGTGCAAGTGCCTTGTTAGTTTCAAGCTTTGGGCACCATAGCATTGTAGACACCCCATTTTTGACCGCCCTCAAGACTTGGGCATTACTAATGGTTTGCTCGGTGTTGAGAGATGTGCAGGCCAAAGATTCAATTCCTTCGGCAAGGAGAGAGGCAAACCCTTCAAAACACTTTGTTTAGGGGTTTGGAGTTGAAGAAAAGAGGAGAGGAGGGGAGAAAATAGGTTGGAGAAGAAGTTCGCCATGAATCCGGGTAGAAGAAAGTCGAGCGGCTCTCGCTGAATCAGACTTATTCAATTGCATACGTGGAATTTAGCTATGAGGCCACTACCGTTGGAAAGAAGACTTCCGGGGCTTCATTTTTGGTTCAAGAATCTCCTAGAGCCAAGTCAGGGTGGAGGAGATATGATTGATTGAAGCTGGGCATCATCCCGGTTGGATCGAGTCTGCGCGGCTTTACGGAAAAGGGCATAACTTTTTGCACAGGAGGAATTTTGATGCAAGGTTTGCGCCATTGGAAAGCTAACTTCCGGGGCTTCAATTTGCATACCCACCGGCCTTTTTTTTGACCTAGGAATCACCTATCGGCACTCTATTTAGCCGACCGGCAGAAAATAGTGCCGACCGGCACTTTATTTTGGCCGATGATCAAATTCTCTAGCCGACCTGACCCCTTTGCACCCCCCAGGCTTGGTGCATACCAGCTGTGCCAGCTGGGATGCACAGAACCAGATCCACGTGCATACATGTGCCTATTTTGCACCCATTTGAACCTTTGAACCCCCCTTTCCTTCTAGAACCTTGAACCCTTTGGCCAAGCTTCTTGGGGAAGCTTGGCCAGCTGTTTTAGCTTCTCCTAGAAGCCTTGGACCATTTGCACCCTTTGCCCTTTTCATTTAGCTTCCTTGGGAAGCTTAGAGCCTTTATTTTGTCTATATAAGAGCTCTTCTTCTCCTTGGCTTAGGGTTAGAGATTTTGAGCAAGAAAACCAGAGGATATATATGCATATCTGATATATACATATATATCTCACATCTCTCTCTATATCTATCCCATCCAAGCCTCCAAACACCCTTGTTCTTGGGCCATTCCTTCACCAACTCATAGCACAAGGCATCCTTGCTCCTTTCCAACAACTTGGGGCTGTTTTGCAGAGGCTAGAAGCTCATTTCTTTGGATCAAAACCTGCTGGTTTGCTACTCTACAAGGGTGAGTCATTTTCTTCCCCTTTCTAGCCTTTTCTTGCTTCATATCTAATCCGTATTTGCTCGCATCTTTGGGCTCCGACCTAAACTTCAAATCATCATATTTTGAGGTCCTCTTCATGTTTGATTGAGGACCTCTTGCTGTTTGAGGACAGTAGCTAGCACTTCCTTCATTAGCCCTCTTTATGCCATAATCTTGCATTGAATATTTGGCCCATGTGTGATCTGTTTCCGAGCATAATGTAAACTGTAAGAGGGCCTATTTTGAGCCCCTCTTCAACATTGAAGAAGGGCTCAACCCTGTTTGGGTCCTCTATCTTGCACTTGCTTCATAATCTCTCCTATTTACCGTAAACTTGCATGGTTTGTTAGCCTTGTATGCTTATGTTTTTGTGGCTTGACATAACCTGAGAATATGCATGTTTTGATACTGCCAATATTCTGTCTTCACATGCCATGTTCATATAATGCATGTTTGGCATAGCTATAGGCCATTTCGGGTGCCAAATTTCACGTTTCGGGACCATTCCATGCATCGGGTATTGTTTTATCACATTTCGGGGCTGTTTTGCATCATTTATCGCCTCTGAAATATTGCATGCTCGTATGCCATATTTCACGTTTCATTAGAGTGCCATTTCGTGCCTTAGGGCCGTGCCTCGGTTTGCGTGCACGCATGCACGCATTTCAAGGCACCTCATTTTCATCTACCGGCCTCTTATGTGAGTGTGGCTGAGGCTCACTCATGTTATTATAAGTCCACATTGCATTGTATATGCCATTTTAGCCATATTGCATTGTGTATGCCATTGCCTCGGTTTGCGTGCCCGTGTGCACGCATTTCGAGGCATCTCATTTTCATCTTGGCCGCTGTTTTAGGCCTATTTAGAGCTGCCCAATTCATGTGTAAGTCCATCTTTTCATTAGTTTGCATTGCCTCATGTTTGCTTGTATGCTTGCATAAGTGCCATGCCATGTTGCATCCTTAGCTTGCATGCCTAGGATTGCATTGCATTAGCATGCATGCTCTACCTCTTGACCAAGTCATGATGGAGGTAGAAGCCCCTTGATTTGATTGTATGCATTGCATTTCATCCCATTGAAAGTGCACAACTTGGCTCTTGGGCCATCACGCATCGAAATGCGCGATTAGTGGTCCGAGAACCGAGGACTATACTCCCTTGAGTCACAAATATGATAAGGAGTATGGTTGGTGCAAACATTTGTCCCAAAATTCCATATCATGCACTGCTGCTGTCTGTTGCTGTCAAAACTGTCTCCTGCAGGAATTTATTGCCGACCGGCAATACTTAGTGCCGACCGGCAAACTTTTCGTGCCGATAATTTCCATCGCAGCCGGTGGTCAAACCCTGCAGCCGGTGGCCAAACCCTTCAGCCGGTGGTGATCTTCAGGGTATTTAGAAGGTGTCCTGGAACTTTGGCAGTTTTCAGAAAGGCAAGACAGTGCAAAACAGAGGCAACAGTGGCATGGTGCGGGCTTTCCGGGCAAGTCGGATCGAGCATGCATCGTTCGCGCATTCCGAGGCGGGGCTGCGCCCTTTTCCTTTTGCATTTAATTTAAATAAGATTAGAGGCTCTGTAATAATTATTCATTCATTTATTCTTTGGACTGTATTATTCTTTTGGTCCCTCCGTGTGAGGGCATATCTGTAATAAGTGTGCGTGAGTGTGTGTATGTCTTCCAACCCCACGTCTTTCTTCCCTTTTATTTACCTGCTTTAATGGTAGATTAGGGCACGTTTAAATTAGCATTACAGTATGATAGCATGCGTGCATCCATTCATTTGTTATACATGCATTGGGCTCGGTACATCATACAAACTGCATCGTACTTTCAATTTCCAAAATTGAATACGTGCTACTCGCGCATTTCATATGCCATGATTAGGGTTAGCCGAGCTTGTTTAGATTACACTCCTGTATGTGATGCATTAGCCATTTAACATGAACTAGGTCATGCATGTTTTGCTAACTGGTTTCCTGTTTTGGCACGGAGTACGATGTAAGTTTTATGCTTTAGCATGTCGCATGCGTGTGAATGTTAACATGACGGTATGCTTACCATGCGGCTAAATGCTTATGTGATATTACTGTTTGAATGCCTGTGGGTGAAGGTTGGATTGCTTGAGTTGGAACAACTCATTGAAATCCGTATTTTAGCCTACTTGCGAGTAGCGAAATCTAACACGTTTTTCGAGACAAAACGGATATGCAATGTTTATTTCCAAGTTAGGCAATCTAGTCTATACTTTTGTGTTGTGCGCATCACGTAGTAATTCCAGGTTAATAACCGGAATAAGAACGCATAAAGTTTTCAAAAACGGATATCATGGTTAGTAGAGGCCGGTCTTCGGACCGGGCGAAAGGGGGTGCTCATAGCTGACCTTCCCCGATCGTACCCAAGCTCCCGAGCCAAGACCACTTTGGTGATGACGGACATGTGGCCTTCGGCACCGAGTCAGGGTTTCCTAAATTTCCCATTTTAAAATATTTAGGTGGCGACTCTGTAATCTGGCAAAGCAGTCCATGTTTGGCACTTCTTTTCAAAATCTGTTTTTCTTCAAAACGATTTGCCAGAGTTGGACTCTTTGGTTCAGATTTAGAACCGTGACAAATTGAGTCCTTTGAACTGTAGTGAACCCAATGTGAACAGAACGGGACTTAACCCTCCCGGGGCGTTCGGGGACGTCTACAGTTTCTGGCGACTCTGCTGGGGATTTTAGAGAGCTTGACTCGAACTCGTGATATCCTGTTTTGACTACACTTATGTGTTTCTTTGCATTGCATGTGCATTGGTGCGCCTAGGACACCGTGTTGGCCATCTGCTATTCCTGAGCGGTTTGCTGGAGGCTTGTCTTGTCAAGGCATGACCATAAGGCTGACCGGTTGCGGGCTCTGCCAGTATGGGAACACAAACCCCGGTTTTACCGGGGCACCCTTTTTGACCATTCGACCTAGTGCATATTCGGATCCATAGTGACCATCCCAAACTAGGACAGGTTGCTTACCCGATATAGGTTGTTTGAAACCGCTGTGTGCGTAGTGAAAACCTAGCTCCTGACAAAATAGGACAGGAAAACCCTACCCCAACATAGGGGTGTTTTGGCTTCCTTTTACTTGCTATGTGCTTTTAGAGTGTATCTCTACAGAGAATGCATATACCAGTTTGCGAGTCTGGGTATCCGGCCTGCGGGCACCAGTATCAGTATTTTGAGAATCAGATTTGCGGGTATCAGATTTGGATTTGGGGCAGTGATTTCGGGAAACAGTGATCAGTAATAGAATATAGTCGTTCAGCTCTGCTCATATCCGTTCCAGTGAAATTGGGCTGAGATGCTGTCTATTTTCTCTTTTGCTAGGTAGTCCTGGAACTATAGCTTCAGAAGGCTCCAATATCCCCCGAGGTTCATCAGATTTGTGCTGATAGACTCTGTCAGGTCAGAGACTCAGTTCAAAGGTAATCAGGGCCAGAGAAGGCTAGTCAGGCACAGACCACCAGTACAACAGCTACCAGATCAGTGACCTTTGAGCAGTCGGGTTGAGATTTCCAAGCCTACTGCAGACACAGATATACCGATTGCTCAGTTAGATCAGGACAATATGTCGAGTTTGGAAGAGATGGTGCGCCAACTCCAGGATAGTATGAAAGCCATGCAGCAAGACGCTGTCCGTCAAGCAGAATTCGCCAAGCAACAGGCTGTGGTCATAGCCCAACAGGCAGGGACAATTGCCAGGTTAGAACAGCAAACTGGAGTATCTACTTCACATCAAGCTCCTCCCTCACCAGGAGCTCCAACATTCGAAGAGACACCAAATGTCCAGGCAGATACGGACATTCCAGTCGGGCCAGCTCCGCCCCCGGTTCTACCGCAACTATCCAAGGCGCTCACGCCTATCAATGCACCGGACTCTCCCTTTGAGTTCGAAGTGGACCCCACAGTGCTAAAGCTGAGTAAGTTGGAGAAAATGTTTAAGAAATCCCAAGGAGTCAGGTCTATTCCCGACATCGAGGATGGATATACGGACGCAGCCGTGACGCTGCCAGATCGGTTCAAGATGCCTCAAATTGACCGATTTGATGGGTCCGGGGACCCCATGGTGCACCTGAGATTGTTTTCAGATATCTTAAGGCCGATGGGCCTCACCAGACTACAGAAGCTGTCTCTGTTCGGTCGGACCCTGTCGGGTGTGGCGGCCATCTGGTATGCCAAGTTGGAAGACGATGTTAAGAGGAATTGGGATGAGATGGCCGAGGCCTTCGTTTTACAATACTCGTATAACACACAAATCGAGATTACAACCCGTGATCTCGAGACGACGAGACAAGATGTTAAGGAAAGCTTCTCTGAATTTGTGACCCGATGGAGAGCAAAGGCCTCAATGATGACCATTAGGCCAACGGATAAGGATCAAATACGGATGGTTGTGCGCAACCTCCAACCCAAGCTAATGCAAAAGATGATTGTGCTCCCCTTTCCCACCTTCTTAGATCTACATGAGATGGGAGTACAGATCGAGGATGCGATGAAGCAGGGTTTGATTGACCAAGACCGAGAACAGCCCAAGAGGGCATTCAACCGCAGTTCGAATGCAACCACCGGTGGTGATGCAGCTGCTAGGACTTCAGACGTGGGCATGGTCACCACCACCACACCAAGAGCGGCCACCCCCTTTGTTGGTGCGCCCACTTCAAACCCCCGAACTTCAGACTATCTACCCCGAGGCAAGAGGGTCTTCACCCCACTCTTTATGCCTTTGTCTAAGGCTTTAGGGGTCCTACTCAGGAAAGGACATCTGAAACCGTTAGAACAACGGCCCCTACCCGATCCTCCCCCTGCAAAGCATGACCCGGCTAAGTACTGTGCTTTCCATCAACAAACCGGTCATGACACTGACAGTTGCGTCCGTCTCCGCCATGAGATACAAAATTTGATTGACAATGGGGTCATCCCCGCACCAAGCTCTGCAAAGTCTATCGGCACTTGATCAGTGAACCTGTGGGGGGATAATGTGATGTGATCAGGGGATGGACCACCTGCGAGCGGCGCTCAGTTTACTCCAGGTGTGGCGTATGGCACGCACCGTTTTGAGCATTTGTGAATGCTGGTTTTTGTACATTCTGACTTGGGTATTGGGTCAGCCTTGTTGTGTTATTTCGAGTTTGTCTCTTTGTTTTGAGTCAGTCTTTTTGTTTTGGGTCTGTCTTGTGGTGGTTTCGAGTCAGTCCTGTTGTATTGGAGTTGGGTGATTCCGGGGATATTACCTCGAATCTCACTATTTTGTTTTGTGTTTGTCTTTTCACTTTCTTTTGAGTCTGTTTCTGCCAAGGAGCCAGTTGTGCCAACAGATTTGAATGGAACAGCAGTAATTTTCACACTCTTGTGTTTGCTTCTGCCGTGTGCCAGTTGTACCAGAAATTCCAAATAAGATGGCAGTATTTGACTAGAAGCTGTGTCTTTTCTGTGCCTTGAATTCATTGTATCGACCTAAGTTTTCCAAAAGCTTTTTGAACGCTGCGGTGAAAACGAAGAGGAAGGAATTCCTCGGGATTTGAAAATTTTGATCAATTTGAGAGAAAGAGAGGCGTGCTAAGCCCTTAATGATTGAGATCATGCTTGTTAGTGTGAGTACTGAGAAGGACCCTAGCTTTGATCCAGATTGGTTCTACACTGTCTTTAGCACGAGCGATTTGTCGCTTTCTTAAAAACTTTCAAAAAATGTTTTGCGCGATCCTGCGAAGACATGTGTGGAATCGCTCTTGAGATTGTGCAGCTTAGGATCGCTCTCAGCCTCAAGACTCGACCCCCCCTGGCTTTCAAACTTGGATTCAGAATGTTCAGAGGTCAATTATGATGTGAGGCTTGTGTGGCCCGATTTGAAGCAGCCCTCGAACAAGAGGCACCAAAGTCAGATCAAGAAGATCAGATCTCATCAGAAAAAGCTTGTGAAACTAGAATAGAAACATCCTTCCAACTAGGGGCAAAAATGTCCGATGTGCTCGCAGAGCCGAAGATGGGTCCTTCTACAAATCAATACAACAGCCACTCTCCTGGATACAGAGGGCTTCAATCTCAAAACCATTTGGCATGGACTCGTTATACTTTTACCCTTTGAGAGGCTCGTTGGGCCGAAAACCCGGAAGGGCGACCCAGGCAAAAGTTAGAGCAAGAAAAAGAACAAAAAGAACAAAAAGAAAAAAGAAGAAAAAGAACAAAAAAGAAAAAAAAAAGAAAAAGAAAAGAATATCAAAAAAAAAAAGAAAAAAAGAAAAGAATGAAAAGAAAAGAAAAACAAAGCTCGCAAGGTCGAAAACCTGCAATAGGCGCCTTGGCAAAAGTTAGAGCCTAAAAAGGAGAGGTTAAATACCCGAGTGTACCTCAACCCCGAACTACGTAAGGCTTGATTCCCATGTTTGGGATACGTAGGCAACTTCATTCTGAAGTCCAGCCATAAACACTTCAAATTCGACTGTGTCCAAGCAATGGTTCTGGCCATCTTTGTCTTCTCTGTATCCGAGAGTCTGGTTGTGTTCATTGCTCTGAGGACTGACTACAAGTGCGCTGCAGCGCCGTTCAAACAAGGGGCAACTTTCCGTTGCCATTCAATGCGCTGCGGTGCCATTCAGACAAGGGGCAACTTTCCATTGCCATGCAGCTCCGCTCAAACAAGGGGCAATTTTCCCTCGGGTCTGAGGTTGCGCATCTCAAGAGTAGGTTCCGTGCTTGTTGAGCATTGGCCGTTTGCAAAAATAGTTTTTGAGAATTTTTACTGAGGTTGACTAATTCTCTCGAAAATTATTCCATCTTTTCCAAAACTGGACCATTTTCTTGGACCCAAAAAAGGAAAATTTTCAGTGCTTACAACCCGACTTGCATGATTTCAAATCAAAAATCGAACAAGCATGTTAATCTAACTCTCATTTTGGTCAAAATTGTTTTAGTAGAAAGCCAAAAATGAAAAAATGGTCAAAATGATGAACTAGGGGCACAGTTGAGTCAAGTATTCTGTCTTTTCCCCTTTGTCAGAATACTTGCTAGAAAAGGCACTCCACTTGCCGGAAAGGGCACCGTATTCGCCAGAAAAGGGCACAACTGAAGTCAACACCAAAGGGCTGAAAGCTCTCTCACCCTCCGAACAAAGAGGTATCAAGCCAAGTGCGAAGCACGAACTGGAATGGATCAAGATATTCCACTCCCTCATCTGGACAAATTTGATCACGTCCAAACTCCCCAGCAGAGCATCATCAACCGAGGTCAGCTGCAGATTTGTTACACACCCAGTTGTAGCGCAACCCCTCTGTGGGAGAAACTCACTGTTGTGAACCAAAATGAGAATCTAGCAGAATGCTAGGGGGCACAAGCCCACAACTTGATGTTTATCCATCAACCACCCAGGGGAGGGATTTAAAATGAGAGATTGAAGAATAGAGAGATGTGCGCTGAGAGAAAAAGTGAAGAAAAGGGCTTTTTCAGAAAAACAGAGCTTGAGGGCCGAGTGATGTGAGAATCACAAATGAGAAAGGGTGGGAAATAATACCCGGTGAAACAGGCTCCCTGTGCGCATTTGAGTCTTTCGTTGTGTTTTGTTTGTCTCGATTCTTGTTTTGAGTCGTTTCAAGTGTCAATAGATGTGTTTAGGTTGTTTACCTTTATTTTCCGTTGTTGAGTCGTCTTTGCTGTGTTCAGTTGTAGGCTCAATACCCGGTCGAAAACTCATCTCTCAATTTCAAAAATAAAATCGCTCTGTGCTCAGAGTGCTGTGCCATTCTCCACATTTGTGCAAAAAAAGGAATTTACTCTTTCGAAAACTGTAGGGTCCACCCCCGATAAGTGTGAACAATAAATGCAGGATCTATCTGAAGCTATATAGGTTCCAGACTGCAAAGCAAAAGAAAAGAGGAAAAATCGAAGCATCTGAGTGTGTTTCACCTTCAGCCAACTCTGAGATTATAGCCCAGATGTACCTCTTTAGACCTTGTCAGTGTTCCGAAAAATGAGCATGCCTCCATTCCAAGTGTAAGCCTGCTTCAAGTCAGAATGGCAATTAAAGCAGCAGCAAATGTTATCTCTTGCCAACATAAACAGGGTGTCCCCTTTTCAGGCAGAGTGTGTTACAAACCCCTCCGAGAGATAAATCGAAGGTTGTGTTTGAATTGGTCTCGTTAAGGCTTGTATTCCCTTATTCGGCTTTTTGTTTCAAATATGCGTTGTCACGCACGTTCCACTTGCATTGTTATGCACCGTTACACCTGCATCGTTATGCACATTAAAGTTCCTTTTTATACACATTGCGTGCATACGTGCATCGCTTTACTTACATGTGTTCAAATTCCTTTTTATACACATTGCGTGCATACGTGCATCGCTTTACTTACATGTGTTCAAGTTCCTTTTTATACACATTGCGTGCATACGTGCATCGCTTTACTTACATGTGTTCAAGTTCCTTTTTATACACATTGCGTACATACGTGCATCGCTTTACTTACATGTGTTCAAGTTCCTTTTCATACACATTGCGTGCATACGTGCATCGCTTTACTTACATGTGTTCAAGTTCCTTTTCATACACATTGCGTGCATACGTGCATCGCTTTACTTACATGTGTTCAAGTTCCTTTTCATACACATTGCGTGCATACGTGCATCGCTTTACTTACATGTGTTCAAGTTCCTTTTCATACACATTGCGTGCATACGTGCATCGCTTTACTTACATGTGTTCAAGTTCCTTTTCATACACATTGCTCGCGTTGACCGCTTGCTTTACTTACATGTGTTCAATTTCCAGTCTCATTACATATTGCCTGCGCGACTGCATGCTTCACTTACATATGTATTTTCAGATTTCATTACACATTGCTTGCATGCGTGCATCGTTTTACTCACTTGTTCAATTTTCCTATCACACACATTGTACACGTTGTTGCGTGTTCTTTACTTACATATGTTTGTACTTTCATAGCATTGTTATGATTACTCTAAATTGCATTCTTATGCACCCCCTTCACTTGTATTGTGATGCACGTTTCAATCGCATTGTTATGCACACTCTGTTTTCGAAACACCGGGATACGTCCCTAGGTTTCTTCACCTTCTTTCCGAAACACCGGGATGCGTCCCTACGTTTCTCTCTCTTTTTCGAAACACCGGGATACGTCCCTAGGTTTCTTCACCTTTTTTTTCTGAAACACCGGGATACGTCCCTATGTTTCTTCTATCTTCTCTCCGTAACCTTTGGGATACGTCCCTAACCTTTGGGATACGTCCCTAATCTTTAGGATACGTCCCTAATCCTTGGGATGCGTCCCTAACCTTTCGGATACGTCCCTAATCCTTGGGATACGTCCCTAAACCTTGGGATACGTCCCTAACCGTTGGGATACGTCCCTAGACACCGGGATACGTCCCTATGTCTCTTCTTCCTTTCTAAACACCAGGATGCGTCCCTACGCTTCTCCCTTCATTTTCAAAACACCGGGATACGTCCTCATGTTTCTCTCTTCTTACCGGGATACGTCCCCATGCTTTTTCTCCTTATTCCGAAACACTGGGATGCGTCCCTATGCTTCTCCCTCTTTGGTTACAAGCGTTCGGAATACGTTCCAATGCTCACATCATTCTGAAACCCCGGGATACGTCCCTATGTTTCTCCTTCTTCGGTCAAAAGCGTTCGGAATACGTTCTAATGCTTAAACCGCTCCGAAACACTGGGATAAGTCCCTATGTTTCTCTCTTTGTTCCTTCCTCAGCATTTCATTCGCGCTATCTTGCGCACCTTACCTGTACTTGTCAGTACATTACATTGTTTTGCATACAAACCGGCTTCGCGTAGCGTGTAAGTCCAATTATCAAAGTCTTCCTGCATATCGTTTGCATCCTGCCCCTGAACTACGCTGGTTTGATTCCTTGCAAAAGGATACGTAGGCAGCCTGTGGGCACAACCATTTATTTATGTTTTGTTTGTTTGTCCAAGTCTTCGGCCTTATCAAAAATGGGTCGTCTCTGGGCTTTGACATTCACTCCCGTCATTGTTATGACTTCCGAGTTCTGTCAAAGAGGGGCAACTGTAGACACCCCATTTTTGACCGCCCTCAAGACTTGGGCATTACTAATGGTTTGCTCGGTGTTGAGAGATGTGCAGGCCAAAGATTCAATTCCTTCGGCAAGGAGAGAGGCAAACCCTTCAAAACACTTTGTTTAGGGGTTTGGAGTTGAAGAAAAGAGGAGAGGAGGGGAGAAAATAGGTTGGAGAAGAAGTTCGCCATGAATCCGGGTAGAAGAAAGTCGAGCGGCTCTCGCTGAATCAGGCTTATTCAATTGCATACGTGGAATTTAGCTATGAGGCCACTACCGTTGGAAAGAAGACTTCCGGGGCTTCATTTTTGGTTCAAGAATCTCCTAGAGCCAAGTCAGGGTGGAGGAGATATGATTGATTGAAGCTGGGCATCATCCCGGTTGGATCGAGTCTGCGCGGCTTTACCGAAAAGGGCATAACTTTTTGCACAGGAGGAATTTTGATGCAAGGTTTGCGCCATTGGAAAGCTAACTTCCGGGGCTTCAATTTGCATACCCACCGGCCTTTTTTTTGACCTAGGAATCACCTATCGGCACTCTATTTAGCCGACCGGCAGAAAATAGTGCCGACCGGCACTTTATTTTGGCCGATGATCAAATTCTCTAGCCGACCTGACCCCTTTGCACCCCCCAGGCTTGGTGCATACCAGCTGTGCCAGCTGGGATGCACAGAACCAGATCCACGTGCATACATGTGCCTATTTTGCACCCATTTGAACCTTTGAACCCCCCTTTCCTTCTAGAACCTTGAACCCTTTGGCCAAGCTTCTTGGGGAAGCTTGGCCAGCTGTTTTAGCTTCTCCTAGAAGCCTTGGACCATTTGCACCCTTTGCCCTTTTCATTTAGCTTCCTTGGGAAGCTTAGAGCCTTTATTTTGTCTATATAAGAGCTCTTCTTCTCCTTGGCTTAGGGTTAGAGATTTTGAGCAAGAAAACCAGAGGATATATATGCATATCTGATATATACATATATATCTCACATCTCTCTCTATATCTATCCCATCCAAGCCTCCAAACACCCTTGTTCTTGGGCCATTCCTTCACCAACTCATAGCACAAGGCATCCTTGCTCCTTTCCAACAACTTGGGGCTGTTTTGCAGAGGCTAGAAGCTCATTTCCTTGGATCAAAACCTGCTGGTTTGCTACTCTACAAGGGTGAGTCATTTTCTTCCCCTTTCTAGCCTTTTCTTGCTTCATATCTAATCCGTATTTGCTCGCATCTTTGGGCTCCGACCTAAACTTCAAATCATCATATTTTGAGGTCCTCTTCATGTTTGATTGAGGACCTCTTGCTGTTTGAGGACAGTAGCTAGCACTTCCTTCATTAGCCCTCTTTATGCCATAATCTTGCATTGAATATTTGGCCCATGTGTGATCTGTTTCTGAGCATAATGTAAACTGTAAGAGGGCCTATTTTGAGCCCCTCTTCAACATTGAAGAAGGGCTCAACCCTGTTTGGGTCCTCTATCTTGCACTTGCTTCATAATCTCTCCTATTTACCGTAAACTTGCATGGTTTGTTAGCCTTGTATGCTTATGTTTTTGTGGCTTGACATAACCTGAGAATATGCATGTTTTGATACTGCCAATATTCTGTCTTCACATGCCATGTTCATATAATGCATGTTTGGCATAGCTATAGGCCATTTCGGGTGCCAAATTTTCACGTTTCGGGACCATTCCGTGCATCGGGTATTGTTTTATCACATTTCGGGGCTGTTTTGCATCATTTATCGCCTCTGAAATATTGCATGCTCGTATGCCATATTTCACGTTTCATTAGAGTGCCATTTCGTGCCTTAGGGCCGTGCCTCGGTTTGCGTGCACGCATGCACGCATTTCAAGGCACCTCATTTTCATCTACCGGCCTCTTATGTGAGTGTGGCTGAGGCTCACTCATGTTATTATAAGTCCACATTGCATTGTATATGCCATTTTAGCCATATTGCATTGTGTATGCCATTGCCTCGGTTTGCGTGCCCGTGTGCACGCATTTCGAGGCATCTCATTTTCATCTTGGCCGCTGTTTTAGGCCTATTTAGAGCTGCCCAATTCATGTGTAAGTCCATCTTTTCATTAGTTTGCATTGCCTCATGTTTGCTTGTATGCTTGCATAAGTGCCATGCCATGTTGCATCCTTAGCTTGCATGCCTAGGATTGCATTGCATTAGCATGCATGCTCTACCTCTTGACCAAGTCATGATGGAGGTAGAAGCCCCTTGATTTGATTGTATGCATTGCATTTCATCCCATTGAAAGTGCACAACTTGGCTCTTGGGCCATCACGCATCGAAATGCGCGATTAGTGGTCCGAGAACCGAGGACTATACTCCCTTGAGTCACAAATATGATAAGGAGTATGGTTGGTGCAAACATTTGTCCCAAAATTCCATATCATGCACTGCTGCTGTCTGTTGCTGTCAAAACTGTCTCCTGCAGGAATTTATTGCCGACCGGCAATACTTAGTGCCGACCGGCAAACTTTTCGTGCCGATAATTTCCATCGCAGCCGGTGGTCAAACCCTGCAGCCGGTGGCCAAACCCTTCAGCCGGTGGTGATCTTCAGGGTATTTAGAAGGTGTCCTGGAACTTTGGCAGTTTTCAGAAAGGCAGGACAGTGCAAAACAGAGGCAACAGTGGCATGGTGCGGGCTTTCCGGGCAAGTCGGATCGAGCATGCATCGTTCGCGCATTCCGAGGCGGGGCTGCGCCCTTTTCCTTTTGCATTTAATTTAAATAAGATTAGAGGCTCTGTAATAATTATTCATTCATTTATTCTTTGGACTGTATTATTCTTTTGGTCCCTCCGTGTGAGGGCATATCTGTAATAAGTGTGCGTGAGTGTGTGTATGTCTTCCAACCCCACGTCTTTCTTCCCTTTTATTTACCTGCTTTAATGGTAGATTAGGGCACGTTTAAATTAGCATTACAGTATGATAGCATGCGTGCATCCATTCATTTGTTATACATGCATTGGGCTCGGTACATCATACAAACTGCATCGTACTTTCAATTTCCAAAATTGAATACGTGCTACTCGCGCATTTCATATGCCATGATTAGGGTTAGCCGAGCTTGTTTAGATTACACTCCTGTATGTGATGCATTAGCCATTTAACATGAACTAGGTCATGCATGTTTTGCTAACTGGTTTCCTGTTTTGGCACGGAGTACGATGTAAGTTTTATGCTTTAGCATGTCGCATGCGTGTGAATGTTAACATGACGGTATGCTTACCATGCGGCTAAATGCTTATGTGATATTACTGTTTGAATGCCTGTGGGTGAAGGTTGGATTGCTTGAGTTGGAACAACTCATTGAAATCCGTATTTTAGCCTACTTGCGAGTAGCGAAATCTAACACGTTTTTCGAGACAAAACGGATATGCAATGTTTATTTCCAAGTTAGGCAATCTAGTCTATACTTTTGTGTTGTGCGCATCACGTAGTAATTCCAGGTTAATAACCGGAATAAGAACGCATAAAGTTTTCAAAAACGGATATCATGGTTAGTAGAGGCCGGTCTTCGGACCGGGCGAAAGGGGGTGCTCATAGCTGACCTTCCCCGATCGTACCCAAGCTCCCGAGCCAAGACCACTTTGGTGATGACGGACATGTGGCCTTCGGCACCGAGTCAGGGTTTCCTAAATTTCCCATTTTAAAATATTTAGGTGGCGACTCTGTAATCTGGCAAAGCAGTCCATGTTTGGCACTTCTTTTCAAAATCTGTTTTTCTTCAAAACGATTTGCCAGAGTTGGACTCTTTGGTTCAGATTTAGAACCGTGACAAATTGAGTCATTTGAACTGTAGTGAACCCAATGTGAACAGAACGGGACTTAACCCTCCCGGGGCGTTCGGGGACGTCTACAAGCATGCTTTGTTTGTACCATGTACATGATTTGGCATCATTTACCATGTTATTTCAGAGCATATAAGACTGCCATGTTCCCATTTCTTTCACTCTTTGAATGCCTCTAAGGGTTGAGCATTGTTGCCTAACTTATGGACCAATATGTGTGCATGCATGTTTTGCCTTTTGGTGCCTTAGTTTTGGTGTTTTTGGCCTGTCCATATGCGGTTTAAGCCCACTAAGTGTTGCATTACATGGTCCTTACCATTGCTTGTTTGTTTGCATATTGTTGCATGACATTGTTATTTGCATGTTGTTGCATGTTCATAATGTATAGCATGTTGATTAGGTAGCATGTTGTTGCATGCTTGTTAGATAGCATGTTGTTGCATACTTGTTTCATTGTATTGTTATTGCATGCTTGTTGCATTGCATGTTGTCGCATGCTTGTCGCATTGCATTGTATACATGCCTTGCATTGCATTGTGTTTGGAAAGGGTGTCAATCCAAACACGAGGAACGAGGGACGTTTCATACTTGAAGTGATGAAACATGCCTCATTTCTTGGTCGCCGACCCTCTTGATCAAGCATGATAGAGGTTAAGGCATTTATGTGTTTTTGTGTGCATTCATGTGATATCAATTTGTGCAACTCGGCCTCTTTGACCATCATGTATTGAAATGCGTGATTGATGGCTCGAGAGCTGAGCACTACACTCCTTTGAGCTTTAAACATGATAAGGAGTGTGGTTGCACACACATTTTCTTGCAAATACACTGCCATGCCTCTGTTAGTGCTCTGTTACAGCAAAAGGAGAAGTTTGCAGGAAGAAGTGGTCGATCGGCTATCAAGTGTGCCGATCGGCTATCAATAATTGGCCGATAGCCTCGAATTTGGCCGATGACCATTATTCTCTAGCCGATGGCCATTCCCCTTGGCCGATGACCTCTCAGCATGTCCATGAGCTGGATCAGAAGTACTTTGGAGGTTGGCACAATTTTCAGAAGTCTAAAACAGTGCAAACAGAGGCAATATGAGGCACGGTATTGGATTTCTGAGCAAAGCCGACCGAGCATGCATCTCTTCATCACCTGCGAGGCCATTTCAGTATTCATGATTAGTTTGTGTAATTTAATCATTTGATTGGTTTTGTAATATTCATTTAGCTTAGTATAGCTATTTGTTTCAATTCGGTTGTGTAATAATTAATTAGCTAGGATAGTTAGTTAATTAGTTGGTTTGTGTTATTCATTCGAACCCTCCTCCGAGAGGGCACAACTGTTGTAATAAGCGTGCGTGTGTGTGATGCATGTCTTCTAACCCCCATTTCTTTCTCCCTTTTACTTATCTGCTTTCAGTGGTTAGTTTTAGGGCATATTTCAATTAGCATCCTTATGCTAGCATGTTTGCATCCATTCATCTATCTTGCATGCACCGGGCTCGGCTCATCATACTAACTGCATTGTATTTTAATTCTTATTTGAATACATGTATCGAGTGTTGCATCCATATGCCATCTTAGAATAGCCGAGCCTATCTTAGTTGCATCTTTGTATGTGTTGCATTAGTCATCTTAACATAGCTAGGATCATGCATGATTTCTAACTAGTTCTCTGTTTTGACTCGGAGTACATTGTGAGTGTTTATGCTTTAGCATCCTTACATGCGTGTAAGTGTTGCCGTGTTTAGCATGCTTGCCATGAGGCTATGTGCTTAACTGCTATAACTGCCTGAATGCCTGTGGGTGAAGGTTGGATTGCTTGAATTGGAACAATTCATCAAAATGCGAGTTTTAAGCCCACTTGAAGTGGCAAATCACCATATTTTCTAAGCCTACTTGAGGGTGGCAAAATCTGTGTCTTAGTCTACTTGCAAGTAGCATCTTCAAACCATTTTCAAACAAACAAACATGAGATGTTTTGTTCCAATTTAGGCGATCTAGTCTATACTTGTATGCTGTGCGCATCACATAGTAATTCTAGGTCAATAACCGGAATAAGAACACGTGTTTTCAAAAACAGCATATCATGTTAGTAAAGGCCGATCTTTGATCGGGCGAGCGGGGGTGCTCATTGCATGACCTTCCCCTCTCGTACCCAAGTTCCCGAGCCGAGGCAACTTTGGTGATGACAGACACGTGGCTTTAGGCATGAGTCAGGGTTTCCTAAATTCCCCCAAAATAAAATATTTAGGTAGCGACTTTGTATCTAGCAAAGCAGTCCATATTTGGCACTTCTTTATTAAAAATCGCTTTTCCAAAACGATTTGCCGGATTTGGACTCTTTGGTGATTTATCGGTCTCACATTGCACTTTGTGATATTAGATTCAGAACCGTGATGCGAGTCCGAACTGTAGTAGCTAAGAACAAAGCGATTCGCGTCCTCACGTGCGGAGAGCGGAGTTCTCGGGGCGGTCTAAAGAAGTGTAATTTTTACATGATACTTTAATAATTAAGGTATGATGTCAAAAATTCTAAACATTAACCACTTTCGTTAATTTTATTTTTAAATCTATTTTTCAAATTTTTTTTTTTTTCTCAATTTTAATGATTAAAGACACTGGAGTTTTTTTATATTTTATATTTAAATTATACTTTTATATGAAAATCTAATATCTAATCTAAATAGAATTAAAAAGGAAAATATTGGTAAAAAAAATTATAAATTCAAACATACACTAATTTATTATTATTATTATTATTATTGTTGTTGTTGTTGTTGTTGTTGTTGTTATGTATAGTGGCGGAATCAAGAAATTGAGTGAAAGGGGGCACTATTAATTATAATTTTTTATTTTAAAAAAAAAATCATGATGAACATTAAGATAATAATAATTTTATGAGCTAAATTTAAGCATAAAAAATAACATATTCATTATTAATTTGAACAAATTAAAATTCTATAATAGTGTAGAATAGCTCGATGCAGAATGGTGATGTAAGTTTGTAATTAGCACAAAAAATTATGGATCAAAATTCTTAATTTTGGAAAATAAAACACATCGTTTATAGCACAAATTATTATAAAATCTATTTAATTTTTATTTGATAGAAAAATATTAAAGAGATGACATTACTTATAAATGATGTGCTTTGAATGAAAATTATTAAACAGTCTTAGAATACCATATAGCATTGCCTACGTGATGCTCAAAGCATGAGAAATCACAAATTACACTTAGCAATCTGTCAACTCCTTGAAAATAATGAATTCATTATATCTAATCTATAAGATTTTTTGCTATACTATTGGTTTAAACTATTATATAAATAATATCACACAGTGCTCTTAAAATATCAAATAATTACTTTTTATAAACAATACAATAAATCCTTAACCAAAAAACATGTTGAGAAAAAAAAATACATTTTATATATGACAAAAGACAACAACAACAAAAAAATAAATAAATAAATAAAAATAAAAAATCTCAAAACTAAGGGGGGCACGTGACCCCATCCTTCTTTGCCTCTGCCAATGGTTATGTAATGTTAATAATTTTTGTTCGAAAAAGAATATATAACAAATTATCTTCTAAGTGTATTTAGATAAAGTGAACCAAAATCTAAAATTAAAATTAAAAAAGTATTAAATTAAGTAAATTTAAAAAGCAAATAAAAGAGTTATTAAAAAAATATCAAAGACGAAAAATATGAAAACCATAAAATTCAAAATAAAAGTTTGAAAAAATAAATCAAACAAAACCAAACACTATAAATTTCTTTTTGCTTTTTTTTTTTTTTAATTTATAAATCTTTCTTCACTAATCTCTAAT
Source organism: Camellia granthamiana (assembly GCA_036172215.1). Classification (NCBI taxonomy): domain Eukaryota; kingdom Viridiplantae; phylum Streptophyta; class Magnoliopsida; order Ericales; family Theaceae; genus Camellia; species Camellia granthamiana. The sequence continues at coordinate 138,156,598 of CM069905.1, forward strand.
TTTGCACAAATTATTCACAAATTCATTTCAATTTTTATGTGAATTTAATAATCTAATTAAAAAATGATACATAAACACAAAAATGTAATACTAAACATCTACATTATGACAAACTATTTAATTATGAATAATTAATTTCTCATTGTTACCTGTATTATATTGTTACAAAAGATTTCATATATTTTTGTGATATCTTATATATGTCAATGTCTATATATATAAATATATAAAATATCTATATAGATGCAAAGTTATATATATTACTGTATTCATACATTGTCAATCTATAATGCTATGTTACCATTAGATAATTTAATTTTATAACATGTATCGTTTTAATAATATAGTTATATTTGTTAGGAAAAAAAAAACTGTGGAATTATATATTGTTTTCTTATCAACTTATGTTCAATACATATGTACATACATGTCATACAAATAAGTGTCTACAACAAACACTTTCAATAATAAAATAAGACTTTGCAAAACACCTCCATCGCGACAATAATTGTATTTTTTTTCCCCTCACAGAAAAAAAAATCACATTATTAAGGGAAAATAATTTTGAAATTCATAATAATTTGATATCGCTTCAAACTCTTATCATCAAAATATTTTTATTATAATGAGTTATAATGGTGAATAAAAAGAAAAACAAGAAAATGGTGAAACAAAAACTACAAGAGATTTATTGCAATATATTCTCCAAGCAAAATTAAACAAGTTGAAATAAGAATGGTCCTATCTATTGTGAAGTTCAAGAAAAACAGCATACCTCATGTACACATTTTAGTCAAATTACAAGAAAAAAAAATCAAATGATGCTCAAATATTATCGCAGCAATTCAATAATGCAGAAAGTAAGTACATCAAAGAAAAAGTTTCAATCAATTTTTGCTATATATTGATTACTTACAGATGTCATAATAAATTATGTAACTTGACAATTTCATGAAAGTGACCATACAAATACTTACAAGTATAGATTTATAAATATCTTGAAACAAACATGAAATTCTTATATTGATCAAAATATTAAGTTACAATATCATTCAATTTTCTTGGAAAAACTATTCCATATTTTCTACATAAATAAAAATATACTAATGACTAATATTATATTTTTCATCATGTAAGATATTCATGGCACAGGAAACGAGATTCAACAATTCTTGATGTATAGAAATATATTACATATTGATATTAATGCATTCTTACACCAATAGTATGCATATAAGGCAATAGTGGGTTTAATGAATTTGTATTATGAGATGACCTATTAAACAAAATTGTGTCATTGTGCAATTAATTTCAGACATTCAATTGTATTACAGGTACGAATTATGAAAAATTAAAAGAAGTTGATAGAAAAATATTTGTATAATACTATATATTTAAAGGACATGTTTATTATTTATTATTTAAGATAAGATTATGATCTCAATAATCTAACTATAAATTAATGTTTATATTTATAAAATCTATTATTTATTATTTAAATTCTTTATCCAAGTATGTATTTATTTCTTACTTAGTTGTATTTTGAATATAAATCAATTTACCCATACAAGTCTCATACTTTGTATACATATCACATACTGATTTGCAAATCATGTATAACACAGCGGGTAAAAATTTCAGATCATACCTTAATGACAGAACCTGAAGTGAAGAATCTCGTGGGTAAATCACGTGTTTCTAAAATGCGAACAACGAACACCCAGCAGTGGAGTGATACCACAATATGAGTATCACCCACACAAGTCACAGTGCAAAAAACTTGATTGTTGTTTTAATGGGAGAGAGTTAGTATGGGAAAAAAACATACGTTGTTTCATTATCCCATATCCCATATATCGTATCAGATATATAGGATAAATATATCATCTATCCATATCAGTTGATATGATAGATATAGATATCATGAGTGGTTATCCAAATAAGTTTTGAATTCAAATTCAAACTTATATGGATAAGGTTCAAAAGGTTCATGGGCCATGTCACATGGGCACCCAATTTCTAACATCTCCTACTCACACATGAGTTGGCATGACACTGCCACATCTTTATCTCAATCTCCAAAAAAATGAACAATCTCATACTAGCCAATGCACCGTGCCACCGCTGAGAACACCTGCATGTGGAAGCTCTATACTAGAAACTCAATATGAGTCAGCATAGAGACATCAATCCAAAATAAACAGAAATAGTGTCTCATGTACCCAGACCCATCTAGCTACATCGGTCCAAAAAAACATCTCTAATCCCTCGAAGAGCATGTTTGACTCTCCTAGGTCCCACATTATATTCACACCCAATCAGCATCCCATAGAGAGCGATGTGAGTTGTCGACAGTGAATATAGAGCAGAGATGTAGAACTAGATGATCTTCCCTTCACCCTCATATCATTTAATTTGAAATTGACCACTTTCCCAATAATGTCCCTTAAAGTCGAATCATACATGACCGCAGGCAACATACCAAAGTAGCTGAACATCAACTCCTCATCTTATGACATAGTTAAAGGTCATAAAAGGCACAAAGTGAAGTCATTTGGGGAAAAATGACTTTTAGGACTCACATGGTGAAGAAGCAGGGATCTATTCTTTCACCTCGCTAACGGGTCGATAATCACATGCAGTACGAATGCATGTTATAGTAGAGTAACTCTTCCAAAGAGTGATGTTAAACTCACATACCATACAAATCTTAGTCTAGTCGCTCTTAAGCGCACAAGTCGCTTCCTAGCGTCTAACTCGAATTCTCTATTTGCTCGCCTCTCAGACATCAAATGAGATCTCGCATCTGGCTATCCATAACAGGCACATCATGGAAAAGTGGGTACTCTCATATCCATGGTCAGTCTTTAACAAGACCTCATCTTGGCTCCAACCAAGGCGACATAGCTAGTGGATAATTTTAGCTTCTCTATTTGCTCCAAATACAATAAGCCACTAGTCTCATCTATGCTCGCTACTTAGCGCTAAGGGCGATTGCTTGTGTGAGTGAGCCAATCTTGCCTACTAACATCAATTTATTTATTCTGTGTATGCTAATTCACAAACCATTGCAAAAAGTAGTAAACATAAATGTGTAATAAAAACAAATATGAATACTAATGGCATAAATATCCCAAAAAATATGAGTTCAACTGAATACACATATAGATATCACCACCTACGTAGTCCTAAAACCCTAACATGAGTAAGATAAACATCTCTGGCAATAGGCTTAGTCAAAGGGTCTGCAATCATGCGACTCGTAGGGATGTGCTCTAGGATCACTTCTTTCTACGCCACAATGTCTCTGATAAAGTTGAACCTCACATCAATATGTTTGGTTCTCCCATGGTATTTAGGATCCTTAGCGTAAACAAGTGCAGCCATGCTGTCACAATGGATAATCACAAGGTCTGAAGTGCATGTGACAATATCCAAATGTTGAAGGAATCTCCTCAACCAAACAGCTTCCTGAACGGCAGATGAACAAGCCACAAACTTAACCTCCATAGTCGATAAGGCGATACAGGATTGCTTCTTACTACTCCAAGAAATAGCACCATCACTAAGCATGAAAGCATATCCTGAAGTAGACTTTCCCTCATCTAAGTCTCCTCCCCAGTCAGCATCACAATAGCCAACTAGATGTAGATCTGAACTTTGGTAGCAAAGTGTGTAATCTGCAGTCCCTCTAAGATATCGTAATATCCTCTTAACTGTTTTCCAATGAGTTGGTCCTGGGTTGGATTGGTAATGACTCACCAATCCGACTGCATAACAAATGTCAGGACGTGTACACATCATAGCATACATCAAGCTTCCAACAGCAGTTGCATAGGAAACACGGGCCATCTTTTCATTCTCTTCTAGAGTCTTAGGACCCATATCAAGGCTTAGGCTCTTGCCTTTCGCAACAGGAGTGTCAATGGGTTTGCAGCTCTGCATCTGGAATCACTCTAGGATAGTCTTAATGTAAGTCTCTTGAGACAAACCAAGAAGTCTCCTAGAGCGATCCCTAAGGATCTTAACACCGAGCACATAGCTTGCTTCACCCATGTCTTTCATTTCAAATGTAGAGAACAACCACCTTTTAGTGGTGACAATCATCTCCTTGTCAATTACAGCCAATAATATGTCATCTACATATAATGACAATATCAGAAAAATGTCCTCAGACCGCTTAACGTACACACAGTGATCTTCATCGATCATCGTAAACCCATTAGAAACAATGGCTTTATGAAATCTCAGATTCCACTGTCTAGATGATTGCTTTAAACCATAAATAGATCGTTGAAGCTTGCAAACTTTGCGCTCCTGACCTACTACCACAAAGCCTTCTGGTTAATCCATATAGATCTCTTCATTAAATTCTCCATTGAGAAATGCAGTCTTAACGTCCATCTGATATAGCTCTAAGTCCAACTGAGCTACTATAACCAGAATTAGGCGAATAGAGGCAAACCTCACAGCTGGTGAAAAAGTTTCCTCATAGTCCATACCCTCTCGTTGGGTAACCTTTCGCCACTAGGCGAGCCTTATTCCTTTCTATGGAAGCATCTGCCTTGCGCTTGATTTTGAGAACCCATTTGTTCCCAATAGTCTTGCGCCCTGGCAGCAAATCAACCAAGTCCCAAACATGATTTTTCTTCATAGACTCTATTTCTTCATCCATTGCAGTACTCCATTCTTTACTAGCAGGGGATGAGAGAGCCTCTTTGAGATTCTTAGGCTCCATCTCATCACTCGGAGCAATCATGAATGCTTCCCTTTCAATCTCAAAACGACGACGGGGTATAGCTCCACGTTTGCTTCTATGTAGTTGAGAATCTTGAGAATCCTCATCCATTGGATCTAATCCATGGATAGGTAGATTGCTCCCACTGTCCTTAGGAGCTTGAGGGATTATCTCCTCATTCTCTACTAGGCTACTAGGTGCGCTTTCAAGTAGATCCTTCATCTCATAGAGTTCTACTTCCCTAGTTACCTCACCTCTGTTAGGGAAATCCTCATCTGGGAAATCCATATCTCGTGACTCAATTTCAGTTACACTTCCATCCGAATGCTCCCCAATAAACACATAGCCCTTAGAATGCTCACTATAGCGAATGAAGATACACTTCTTTCCTCTAGGGCCCAACTTCCCAAACTTATGAGAAGCGTTGTGTATGTAAGCTGCCAAACCCAAAGGTCGCAAATTGCCCAAATCAGGCTTTTTGCCAGTCCACATCTCATATGGGGTGGAAGGAACTGATTTGGAGAGCACACGGTTAAGGACGTAGGCAACAGTCAACAAAGCATCTCCCCAATAAGAAATGGGAAGATTTGCTTGCGCCATCATAGATCTAATCATGTCAAGCAATGTGCGATTCCTTCTCTCCGCTACACCATTTTGCTGCGGAGTCCTAGGAATTGTCAATTGCCTGATAACTCCTTTTTCCTCACAGAGCACTTTAAATTGCTCAGATAGATACTTGCGTCCCCGATCAGTCCTTAGAGCCTTAATGCTCTTGTCTAATTGATTCTCAACCTCATTAACATACCGTCTAAAGCAATCCAATGCTTCTAACTTGTGAGAAATCAAATAGACATGGCTAAAACACGTGTAATCATCTATAAATGTGATGAAATAAGGGGCTCCATGCCTTGCCCTCACATTCATTGGTCCACATATATCAGAATGAATAAGTTATAATGGGATAGATACCCTTATGGCTTTCCCAAATGGTTTCCTTGTTGTCTTTCCAGCAAGACAGTGCTCACAAGTAGGCAAAGTGACTCTAGCGAGTAGGCCTAAAAGACATTCTCTAGCCAATCTAGTCATCCTGTCTTGCCCTATGTGGCCTAATCTAGCATGTCATCTCATAGAATCATTATCACAAAAAGATGCAATATTAGAAACAGAGCCATTGGCATTTTTATTAAAACTAGAATCATCCACATCCAAAACTAAAAAACCATCTGAAAGATAACCAAAACCATAAAAAATTGTTCCCAAATAAATACTAACACCATTATTCTCAAAACAAAAGCTAAAACCAAGGCTCATCATGCTAATAACTGAAACTAAGTTTCGCCGAATATCCGGAGCATAAAGAACATCATGAAGATACAAGGTGCGCCCTCGTCACATTTCCAGCTTGTATGTGCCAATGCCAAGCACCTCTACACTAGACTCGTTCCCCATGTAAACTTTTCTGCTCCCAGTAGGTACTTGGCGATACTCAACTAACCCTACTCTGTCCGTCGTGATGTGGTCTGTTGCTCTGGAGTCTACAACCCAAAAATGAGGAGAATGAGCAATTAATGCTTGACTAGAAACAAAGCATTGAATGCGAGAAATTAAGTAATGGAGTACCTTCTTCTGCTCAGGGCAATCCCGAGCGAAGTGTCCTTCTTTGTTACAGTTAAAGCATGTCAATTTAGCATTTACCTTCTTGCCCTTACGCTTGAAATTTCTAGAACCATTGGGCTTTAGCGCAGCTGCTGCTTGCTTCTTAGTGGTACCTTTTGCTTTTCCATGCTTGAACTGAGAAGTCCTACGTAAGCTTGACTCAACCACCATAGCAGAACCATCAGACTTAGCTGCCTCAAGGCGCTCAGCCTCTAGCTCCAAATGACGCGATATGTCTTCGAATGTTTTCACATTCTCATTATGCATCATGTTCTACTTCATCTGCTCTCAAGAATTTGGCAGAGAGCGAATCACAGCTTGTACTTGCTATTCTTGAGTCAAATTGTGCCCAGCAGCCGCAAGCTCACGTATCATGGCTGACATGACCCTCAAATGCTGCTTCATCGAGTGATGCGGTCTTTTCTGATAGGAGTCAAACTTCATAGTCAGCCCACATAGCTTTGCCAAAGAGGTAATACCAAACTTTTGCTTGTGAGCTTCCCACATCTCAAATGCAGTCAGGCAATGCTCAAACTCACTAATCAAGTCGTTGTGTATGCTGCTCAACATAGTAAAACGCGCACACCGATCTTTGTTACGCCAAGTCTGAAAGACTTCAAGATCACGACGATGTTGAGCTGTATTGCCCTGCTCTGGCTCAACCATCACTTATTCAAGTGTGGTCAACACTTCTTGCTCATTGAGGAGGTATTGGATCTTATGGCGCCATATGTCATAATTGTCACCATCCAATTTATCTCCCTTGGTTAAGTCTGCCACCACTGTCTTAGCAGCCATTTCTACATACAAAGTAAACAAATGCGCAGGGGATATTAATGATAGCAACACAAAAATTATTTTGCAGCAAAAGAATCTAAATTAAATAATGATAATATTACACATGTCTCAAGATCGAAAATTTGCTATGCTCGTAATCATCTCTTGCGCCTCTAGTGACAATTATCAAATTTTAATTTAATTCCATGCACACAAAAAAAAAAATAAATAATCTCCCACTACTTATAGCATATACAAAGCATGATAAATTCCATACAATAGCATCTTAATGTAAATTTACAAATAACTCATGCTATATTCATTTAATAATGGAATTCAAATAAATAAATAAAAACTAATCATGCTTCTCTAATTGCAACATATTACAAACCAAAAAAAATAATATGCTGTATTTAATATTCATATCATGCCATAATAGAATGTACATCATTCTGAAATTTTCTTGAAATTTTCTGAAATTTTAAATAACTAATAAACACACATAAAATCAAAAATAAATATTGCAGAATCTGGTAAACTGAAACAATTATACCAGTAAATAGTAAATCTTTACAGTAGTCTACAATAAAAATTTCAATTCCAAAAAATTATTCATGCAATACCAGAAGCATTTTAAAGTAGAAATAATGAATTATTATCACAGAAAAAATATTTTTTATTTTCATAAAATTTTACAGAAGATAAAAAATTTAATTCTGAGTCTAACAGTACCAACCACGCATAAAACAAATCTATAACGAATTATTTATGACCATTTAAACCAATTCTGGATTAAAAAAAAAAACAAACAGTGCCTTAACATCAGCAGCCAAGCTAGCAAAGTCGGCGGAGAAAAAACGGCGCAGGCTCAACGTGCGGCTCAGCAGGCGGCTTAGCGCACGGCACGCGCGTGCGTAGCACGGACGGCGTGCGTAGCACGGATGCCGTGCGCATGGACAACGCGACTGACACGCGCATGATGGCCCGGACAGCGCTCGCGTGGTAGCGCGTGAAAATCGCGCCTGGCGCGTGGCAGCACGTGGAAGCCACTGACGGCGTCATATGGCGCGTACGACTCACGCGCCGCCTTCCGGAGTGTTTTCTAGTCTAATTTTGGTACAGCTGGACTTCATTTTCCAAAATAAAAACATTTGTGGTCATAAAAATAACGTTTAATGAACATAAATTATGAGATGTATTACACTCTCTCTCTAATGAGAGTGGAAGTGCAGAAACCTGCACTTCTTCTTCCTTCTTAAGCCATCAAGAAATTAAGAATGAACCCAAATTAGGGTTTAATGTATCTCATCAAACGTAAATCCAAATCTAACAAATAATATATGGTTTCGAAGGTTTTGAAACAAGGATTATAAATATGTAAGATTTGTAGACTGAAATTAAAGCATGTAAAATCATCATGCATGTAAAGTTTTGAAAAAACATTAATTTCCATGCATATAACGTGTATATATTTATATAAAATTATACACATATTTTAATGCATAAAATAAGCACGAAAATACCCATTAATACTCTGATACCAATGTAAATCATGTATAACGTAACGGGTAAAAATTTCAGATCATACCTTAATGACAAAACCTGAAGCGAAGAATCTCATAGGTAAATCACGTGCTTCTAAAATGCGAACAACGAACACCCAGCAGTGGAGTGATACCACAATATGGGTATCACTCACACAAGTCACAGTGCAAAAAACTTGATTGTTGTTTTAATGGGAGAGAGTTAGTATGGAAAAAAAATATACGTTGTTTCATTATTCCATATCCCATATATCATATCAGATATATAGGATAAATATATCATCTATCAATATCAGTTGATATGATAGATATAGATATCATGAGTAGTTATCCAAATAAGTTTTGAATTCAAATTCAAACTTATATGGATAAGGTTTAAAAGGTTCATGGGTCATGCCACATGGGCACCCAATTTCTAACATCAATTTAAGAGACCTTTAATTACAATACTAACAATTAATAAAAAATCACGTGTCACGTGCAACGCACGTGCCCAACTACTAGTGTATTAAAAAAGAAGAAGATATGATTTCATTTAAAAATACCTGGCTTAACTTTTTGGCCTTGTTTGGTTTGTATTTTGAGATATTATTTCAAAAATAATTTTTTGAAAATAGTTTAGAAAATTAGAAAATTTGTTTAGTTGTATATTTTGAAACAAAAATGTTTTGGAGCTCGAATTTGTGAGCTCCAATAGCTCTAATGTGTATGTGGAGCCCATCTCATAGGATATTTTGGCCTTTTTTTTTCTTTTTTTTTTAAACTTTCCGTCTCACTAGAGCTCAATTAGAGCTCTAGTTTTAGAGGGATGTATCATTGTTGATTTTGAAAATAGTTTTAGAGTTTGGGATAATTTGATATTTTTTTGTAGTTGAATAGACAGGTGTGAGAGAAAAAGTTATTGAGAATGAAAGATGAAAGAAGAGAGAGAAGAGAGAAAAAAGTGATTGATTGATGTGTAGTAAAGAGACAAGTGATTTTGAAATTCTTTATTCACATGTAGTGATTAAAGATTTCAATCAAGTTCTTAGAAGGTAACACATTTGCATATGATAATGATTGGAGTTTTCAACCAAGTTCTACAAATTAGTAAGAGGAAGAGTAACTTGAGAGGGAAATTCTAAGTGTTGAGTTGTCAGTGAACTTTCTGGAAAAGTATAATCTTGTCGATATTCTATACTTAAGGGTAGTGTTTACATGGACAAACTACAAGATAGATAACTCTGTGACATATGAAAGATTAGATAGGGCTATATATGGTGTTGTGTTGCTTCAAAGAAAAATGAATATACAATAAAGCTCAAGACACATGTCCAAAGGATACACAAGGAAACGACCCAAGAGGCTTACTACCTCTCAAAAATAAGACAACTTAAAACTGAGATTAAGTTTCATCTTATTTAGTTTCTTCCTTAAATCAAGAGTAACTTAATAAAAGTTTCCACTTGTGATTCTTTTTGTGCATGGTTATAAGTGCATCAGCTTATGAACTTGTCAATTTGGTGTTGATGGGTGTTTATTTATACAGATATTAATAATATGAGCTCTCTTGTCTACTTTTGTTGTATATTTTTTGTGGGTTCAATTTTTTATCGCAAGTGTTAAAATTTGTTGTTCTTTAATTTTGGTCAACAAAAATGAATTGAGCTGGTTGATTTAACCAGAGTTATTCAAAGTTTTAATTTTGCCTTTTAATCATTTTAATCTTTCTCACTATCCTACTTTTGTTCCTACTATTTTGTCTTTATTATTTGCATAGAATTTCACTATGATTAAAGACATCAATTTAGATAAATTACATGTGTGTGAAAGTTATCCTCAAGAGCATAATATAAAAAAAAAATTCCCAATAATCTGTTACACTTTCAACACAAACCACATAAGTACCGGTGGTGACGGTGGTTCTATATGTCTTTCATTTGAGCATATAGTCTAGCACATGGTGGCCAAAAAGAAGTTAGAAATTAATAGCGTGCTGAAGTACAGAACTTTAAATTCAAGTAAGAAAAAACTCATCAGCCATATTCCATAACCTCTTTGTAATTCAACAGTTAAATCCCATCCATGAATCAATCGCCACATGAAACCCCAAAAATCAATTAGCAATAGTCATAATTTAAATTGAATCTTGTTTATAAAAAAAAATGATTTAAATTGAATCAAGGGTGTGTGTGTGTGTGTGTGTGTGAGAAAGAGAGAGAGAAAGAGGGGGGGGGGGGGAAACAAGGTACGCCTATGATTGTAAATCAAATATTGTGAATCTATGATGGCGATGGCTATAGACGAGCAGGTCTCTGTATTTGTTCTTTGACTGATGAGGATAAGTCATTTATGTGTTGGAAAAAATGATTTTATGGTGACTTTAATGTGAAATTAAAGTAGGTCCGAACCATTGGTTGAGGTGAGATTAAATAGGTTTAGATTCTTTGTAACAAGGTGTTTACATCACAAAAAGAATGACAAAAAATTATTAAGAATTGCATGAGAAATTGTCTCATAAAGTTGACCTCATGAATGAGATATTGAGAATTGTGTATAACTACTAATCCTATATTGATTGTAAATGAAAACTTTGATGGGTATTTAAACCTCAAAATTTTGATAAGGGCATGAGCCTTTTAAGGCATCCAAATTTTTTGAAGGAAGAGAGTTATGGATACCAAGGATAGGCTTGGGTCAAGACTATGGTCCAAGTTGGTTATGCAAAAATTGCCACATACGTGCGCCACCCGAGCCGGGTCGTGGATCTTGGGCTTGAGACTTGAGGTTAGGTTTGGGTTGGGCCGGATTGGTGGTCCACCAACTTAATCTTTTTGGGCCAAGTCCGCTGCAGATATATATACATGTTGTTACCGAAAAGACAACCTAAGAGGGGGGATGAATTAGATTTTTACAAATAAAAATAATAATACCCTAATAAAAATTATGACTAGCACAATAGATAAATATAATTAATGACATAAAAATAATTAAAACAAGTGTTCTAACAACTATGTCAGTTAATGATTTTAGTACAGTGAAAATGTAAAATATAGTTATGGCAATTTAAATAAAATAAAGAGATAAGGGAGAGAGAGGCAAACAAATTTATAGTAGTTCGGCTTCAACTCGGCCTACGTCCACTCCTCAAGCTTCACTTGAGATTTTCCACTACACTTTAGCTTCACAGGATGTTAGCAACCTTTTCACAGATGGAGCAATCCTCCACAGATTTTACACAGACTTTCTAAGTCAAGAACACTGAGTATACTACACTCCTACAAGGTTGAAAAGAATGTGTTTTTGCTTTCACAAAAAGTTACAATAATTATCTCTCAAAGATAGATATAAAAATGAAGCTCTGGTTTTTCTGTAAACCTCACACAGGAAAGATGGGTTTAAAGTTATACGTCTCAGTGTATAATTTCTGAAAGATGATGTAAACAAAAATTGAAGAATACTTCTTAGAAATTTTTTCAAAGAATAGATATGAGTGATTATAGATCAAAGAATATTTTCTAATTTTTTTTGTAACTTGTTTACATTAGAGGCTTTGGTATATATAATGAAACTTATAGCCGTTTATAGCCGTTGTATTTATTTGAATATCTTTCACTCCATCATTACTAATTTGAATATCTTCCCCTTGAACCTTTTGGCCTGCTGTTGTGCTGGGCTATTTGAACCTTTGTTTTGGGTTGTTTGAACCTCTGGTTTAAGCATTATTTTTGAGTTGAAATGAACTCCTAATTTAAGCAAATATTAAATACATTCAAACAATATTTAGGATAAAAGTTTAGGTGAGAAATAATGGGACAAAATAAATTTTGATTCTATTTTTCTTTTTCAAATAAATTAAAACATAATTAAATAAATCATCAAAATAAATTTTGGATTCTATTTTTTCTTTTTCAAATAAATTAAAACATAATTAAATAAATCATCAAAATAAATTAATCTAACACATGTGTATACAGAGTATATAACTCATATACTAATTGACCCATCAGTTTTTGGTGCATTACTTAAGCAGTTTTGTTGGAGTAATGCCTGCATTTGGTGCTAGCCTTGACGATTAGAGGCTCCTCCTCTCTTTCTCATTGTGTATAAAAGAAGGCTCATCTCCCTTGGTTTGTTATAGAAATTTTTGCTCTCATATTATAGTCAAGTCAGTCTCCTATAATATGTTCTTCCTGTATGAGAGAGTACTGTCATTGTCGATTCGGCAAAACTATTAGAAGGTACTTCTGCTTTAGCCGGTCTAAACCGCCGTATCTTGAGAGACAGAAGCTGACATACCTCCAGCACCTACAGTGAGATGGTTAATTTGTTTTAAGGAGACTGTGGTATCACACAGGCTTCGATTTGTGCTTTCTTTACCATTTTATTGTATTATGTATGTCTGTGCAATATCATTGTAAATTCTAGCATATTTTCTTATTTTGTAATTTAATTTGATCAATTATGAATTTATTTATTTTAGTTAATTACACAAATTATACAACAATCTTAAAACATATTAGCATACAATCAACACTGCCAGTTGTCTTTCGTGAGACCATATGGCGATAGATTGCAAGCCCATATGGGTTTAGATTTGCATAAATAGCGGTGGCGGTGGCGGTGGCGGTGGCGGTGGCGGTGGGTGAACCAAGTAATTTGAGAGTTTTGAGGATACTGAAATCATATGAAACATTAGATTTACCATATGATTTTCACGCTCTAGGAAGTGAGTGCATTATAACATAGTTGTAGGCTTTTATATATGGTTATAAATTTATCCAAATGAAAGAAGAAGAAAATATAATAATAAGATTTGTCTTCCTTGGTTTTAAAAAAAAATTGAAATTTGAATTTGTGGACAAATATCAAACCTCTATAATAATCTAACTTACTAATACTTTTTTCGAAGATAACTGTCAAGTAATAGCGCGAGACTTGGAACTCGAAAATCTTCAGCCCCATTCGGTTTGATTTCTAAAACTATTCAGTATATTCGGTTCAATTTTTTAAGTTTAATTTTTTTTTAAATTGAGTTTTTCATTTTTGGTAAATATTTTAAAAATTTTAAGTATTTTTTTTTTTAACTTTTTTGGATGCACCTTAGATGTATCTAAAAAGTAAAATATTTGTGAAAAAATATTTCAAAAAATTAATAAATACACAAAAAAATGAAAAATATACTGAATTTTCAATATTTTTTTTTATTATTTTTGGTATTTAGTGAATTTTTTTTTAAAAAAATTTCAAAAAATTATACTTTTTAAATATATTTCTGTTAGGTGGATCTAAAAATTAAAAAAATTGCTTAAAATATTAAAAAAATTAGTAAAAACAAAAAAAAAATAAAAATAGGAAAAACAAAAAAGTAGAATTTTCTGAAAAATATTTTTAGAAAACCCAAGTCAAGCAATTTTTTTTTTTTGAAAAAATTAAAATTAGTTTGACGAAAATAAATATTAAAAATATATTTTTAAATTGAAAAAAATTATTTACACCCTCTAAAAAAATAAAATTATATAAAAATGATGAGAAATTTTTATTTTATTTATCAAATTAATTTTTAACTTTAAAAAAAATTCTCAAAAAAAATTATGAAAACTAAACAAAACAAAATCCTTATCTTGCAGAATTTATCTTGGGCTTAGTTTTCTAATTTTATTTTTCAAAGTTAAAATAATTATTCTGTGTGCCATTCTATTTGAATCTAAAAATTATTTCAGCTCAACTCAAATTTTAAAATTTAAATTCTTATTATATTTTAATATGAATTTATTATAAGGACAACACATATTAAATATTAAAATAATTATTTTTTTTTTTCTCTCTTGGTACACTCCAATCAATTATACTTATTCTTTCTATTCAAATCCATTAATCTTCTTCTCCAAGTTTTAATTATTTTCTTTTTTTTTTCTTTTTTTTTTTCCACTCCAAAACTCCAATCCACCCTACCAAAACTCGCTAGTATCATCAATATTATTATTTTTTTATTATATTATTACTTCCAAATAAAAAAAAAGTTTGAACAAAATCAAACAATTTATGAGAACATTAATCAAAACAATTTTTTGAAACAATTCATTAAAGAGGAGGTAAGTATTTACATAACTATCAAATTACAATTATTGATTTCTATATTTTTTATTATATAAAAACAAATATTCAACCTATTTTTCGTCATTATTGTTCGGACTTCCATAACTAAACAATTTTACTTTGTTTAGTAGTGTATAGCTGAACAAAATGAATTTATTCGGTTTTGAAAGTCCAAACAATAAGCACGAAAAATAGCCTAAATAATCTCCATCCTCCTTCACTGTTCTCCCTCAATAATGTCGGGTTCGCTAATTGTGTTCTATGTATATACGTGAACAAAAAAAGATTTTTCAAAAGTAATTTAAAATTTTTAATTTGTTTTATTTGGGTGTAATTTGGAAAAGAAGAAAGAATATATTGAGAATAAATTATAATTCTAAATAATTTAATAGGGCGTACTAAAAAATTAGATTTACTTAAATATATATATATATATTTGGTGTAAATAGAAAGGAAAGTTACGGGCCGGTCCTATGGACAAGTCTTATTACCCAGCAGGTCCTATCCAAAAAATTCAAACAGTGTTTTTCATTTTTACCCCTAGACTCGACACTGCAAATTTATCACTGGTTTAAACAAATTTATAATTGATTTAAACAAATTTATTACTAGTTTAAACAAATTTATCACATTCTTGTCCATAGCTTCGTAACTTTTGCTATTTTTCTCGAACCCTCGTCAAAGTCTCAACAATGGCGATGGCAAGTTTACAAAGACTCACATCCCAATTATATCGAAACCTTTCACTCTTTCTCTCCTCCAAAGCCATAATCACCTGATCATCTGCTTCATCATCCTCATCATCTTCTTTATCATCATCATCATCCAAGAAAGTCTCTGATTGAATCATGAAGCTCTTCGCGATCGATCTTGACGGCAAGAAGATGGTGGCAGATTCTCTCTCTCTCTTCCCCGCCGACCATTCATGGTGAATTCTCTCTCTCTCTCTTTCTGGATCTGGATTCATAAATCTGGAGAGAGAGTTTTTTTTTTTTTCATCTCCAGATTTGAGTATAACAACATGAGGGTAAAAATGAAATAAATATAAATATTCAGGACTTATAGATAAAAAAATTTCTATTAAAGACTTGTTGAATAATAACTTTTAAAAATAGGACTGGCTCTAAAAAACTTTAAATAGAAACCCCCTACTATGTGCACATATATAAATTGGGCTTGGCTTGCGTTTGGGCTTAATAATTTCAATCAAATTAGGTTTGGGCAACCATAACATCTCGTCCTGTGGCTTTGGGCTTCTCCTCTAAGCCTAAACAGGACCCAACCAGGCCACTGCCCAAATCGCAGAATCGAAGCTCGTCGTCGTCTCGCAACGGAGAAGAAGTGATCAGCGCTTTCAAAGTTTGAATTTCAACTCCAAATTGTTGTTTCAGAGCTTGATCGGAGAGAGAGTTATGGTGAAAGCTGTTGTCGGAGAAGAAAGCCGATTCCAATTGGCCGAGGGTCGTCTCAGCCATTCCGCCATACCCTCTGAGGTCTTTCTCTCTCTCTTCATGTTTGTAGGTAGTTTACACTCGGTTTAGGGTTTCTGAACATAGGTATTGATGGCCAATTCAGGTAGGGCTTGTGATAGGGAAGATTAGTTCAAGCTCTGATCGAGGTTTGGTCTTCGATTTGGTTCCCACTCCACCAAACGATGCTGGAGAACCGGCTTGTTCGCTCGTTGAGAGCGTCAGAGACGATAAGAAGAAAGGATCGAAAAGCAAATCTCAGTCCGACTCTTCATCTCTCTTCATCGATACGGATTGGGTCGCCGAACACGCTCGTCAGGTATAGTGTTATACACACTCAGAAGAGAGAACTAATTGTTTTGATTTACATTGTGATTTTGATTCAATCCATTGAAGTTCTAGGTCGCTATGTACAAGTTGTTTGTAGGATAAACATGATTCTATTTTTCATTGTTCATAATGCAGAATGTGATTCGTTTGAAATTTCTAAAATGGAGTGTAAATTTGTAATATGATTCAACTCTGCATTTTTTTTTTTTTTTTTTTGTGGCTTGTTATCACATTCCTTTGTATGCTTGGGTTTTCTGTGCTAGAACTTGATACCATTTGGGGATTTGTTGGATAGGAAGGGGATTTATTGGTTTCTGGTTCTATAATGTTGTGTTTGGGTGGGGGATGTGGGAAGAGATTTGAAAACGGAAACAAAAACAGAAAAGTTTGGTGAAATGTAAATAAAATATGGAAAATACTTCATAGCTCGAAATTCGGAGCCCGAATTTGGCTCGAAACAGAAAAGAGAGAGAGAAGGAGAAAAGAGGAAGAGAGGGAGAGGGAGAGAAAGAGAAAGAGAGAAGCAGAGGGGAAGAGAGAGAGAGAGAGAGAGAGAAGACGATCGTCGCCCAGCTGCCGATCGTCGCCCCGTCCAGCCGCCGATCGTCGCCCCACCCAGCCGCCGATCCGCCGATCGTTGCCCAGCCCAGCCCCGCCGCAGCCTCCAACCGCCGTCGCCCCGCCTTTGCCTCCTCCTCCCCCGAATATTATGCCCCCTCCAGTCCTCCTCCTCCTCCTCCTCCTCCTCCTCCTCCTCCTCCCTCCTCCTTTCTTCCTTCTTCTTCCTGGTCTTTGTTCTTCTTCTGCAAAATAAGAGAAGAATATGGAGTTGAAAACAAGAAAAAGAAAAGAAAAAAAAAAAAAGAAAAAAAAAAGAAGGGGGTCAAAACGATGTCGTTTTGACCCCTTGAGCCACAGTTGAGCCACAACTTTCGAGCTACGAATCAGAACCGATAAAATATACATACATTTTACTGAGTTGTACACAATTTTTTCCCTTTCCCTTTTCAAATCCCTTTCCAAATCCTTCAACCAAACACAGCGTAAGGGTTCTATTTTCTGAGGATTTGTGTAAGTTCTACTGGTTGTTGGGTTCTATGTGCCTATTACACACTATGCGTGCTCAAGTGAAACAATTAGACTGACAGTTACGAATTGAAACAGTTAAATAGGGTCAGAAACTGCTCCAAGTAGTTACACCACTATGGCATACTGATATGTTTTCTTACTGGTTACATCTACATGTTGAATTGGCTAGCAAAGGGCTGTAGCCTGCCATAGTACCATCTTCCATATGTTGTGAAGCTTCGACCTGTTTGTTTGAATTGGACTTGCTGTTGATTCCAATTACCTTAATCCAATGTTCAGATCTTGGATTTATTAAAGGGAAAGGAAATGAAATTTGGATTTTTTTAGAAAATATATATTCATTTTCCTAACCTAAACAAAAAAAAGATATGACTCTAGTTAATTTCACCATGTTCTGTCAAAAGAAAGGAAAAAAAAAAAAAAAAAAAAAACTCTAGTCATTTTTATACATGTTCATTTTTATGGGTTGAAATCTGAGTTGAACTTCATTCTTGGCATTATCATTATGTGCTTTTAGGTCTCCAGAATGCTGCTGGGTGGCATAAAGGTGCTTGGCATCTATATATGGATCAGTGAAAGCTCGTTCAAGAATTCAACCATTATACTTTGCCAGGTTTTATCATCTACTTTCATTCAAAATTTGCAAGTTGTTACCAGCTTAAACTCAAGGAGGAAAAAAAAAAAAAAAAAATGAAATTCAATTTTAAGTGAATACAGTTCTTACCTGGCTCAAGCTCTTGTAGCCTGAAGCCCATGTCCTCACACTCTAGTTACAGCAGTAGTAAGATGAAACCTATATGTAGCATACAGTGGGTGTGATTTTACCTCATTAGCCCTACTTTCTGTGATGAATGGCAATATTCCTATGTTCATTTTGTTAGTAGTGAGCAGACATCTTATCAACAGAATGGCTCTTTGCAGACTGTAAAGGGAGTTGCTGAAGCAGCACCATTATTGGAAACTGATTCGGATGAGAGATTGCTTATACACATCAGTTACAGTCCAAGGAGGTCTTTTTGTTCAAGTTCATTTGGTCTTTTCTTTTTGAGTTGCACCATCCAAATAATTTTAATCCTTTTACTGACCTGGTGGCCTAAAATTTATTGTTTTAGATGGACGTGTCGAAATTGCGCAGTGGCTTCAAATATTTCATCCAGCAGTCTACGGCCTTGTGATTTCAAAATGGGCAGAGTGTTAGCTTCCCTTCAGACGTTTAGGTGCACTTATGCCTTTGATCTAAGGTAATATTTTCATTGGTTGTTACTCTTTTGTACATTATACTATGGTTTATTTTTATTTTGAAACTCGTTTACTTGATTTTTGAATTATGAAATTGTTCCTAACCAACAAGGCGAAACTAACTTTATGAGGTGGTTTACTTTGCTTGTCCGTGATTTATGTTTTTGTTTTCTGTTTTGCCTCATGAACTTCAGAGCAGTGGCGGAGCCAAGAAATTAAGGTAGAGGGGGTACTTTATAATTTTAATTTTTTTTGGTGATCAACAATAAAATAATAATAATTTTATAAGCTAAATTTAAGTATAAAAATTGAATTATTTATTATTAATAGCAACTAATCAAAATTCTATAATAATGTGGAATAACTCAGACACAATAATAATGTAAGTATGCAATTTTACCACAAAAAATTACAAATTAAAATTCTTAATTTTAGAAAATAGAAGCAAATCATTTATAGCACAAATCATTATAAAAATTTTATAATTTTTATTTGATAGAAAAATATTAGAGAGATAGTATTGATTATAAAAATGCGTTTTAAATAGAAATTATTAGATAATCCTAGAATATTATGTGGTGTTGATGACGTGGTGCTTTGGATATAAGAAATCGTAACTCACACTAAGTGATTCACCTATTATCTTCCAATTACCTAACAATAATGAGTTACTATGTTCCATTCATAAAATTTGACACTATATTATTGATTTGGACCACCACATAAATAACACCACATGGCGCTCCAAGAGTACTAAATAAACTACATATTGTGTGTGAACAATGCAAGAAAAAAAAAAAAATCAAAACTGAGGGGGGGCACGTGACCCCCTTAGGCCTGCTGTGGCTCCGCCACTGTTTCAGAGTGACCAGTTTTTCATTTGTTGGGGTTGAGAATGAACCGCCATTGATTTGTTTTGTATTCTCCTTTATTCCTATGATATCTGCCAAGTGGGAAGTTACAATAATTATCAAGTCAATTTATATTTGAATCACTTAGTGAATGAGGAGGTGAACTCATCTAGCAAATGTTGCTTTGACACCTAACCATCCACTTCCAACAAGTGAAGGTTTGTATCCTCTACATAAGCAACACTGTGCTTACCCAAAGTCCAAACAGTCTATTTTTTTGAACAGCCAGCTTATTATAGGGTAGAAAATGGCAAACTTCTGGTCCCAAATGGGGTAAGGATAAAGATCAGAAGCTCTGATGCAATGCAACTTAATGTTAGCAGCTTGTTTCATCAATTGTCTGTGAACTTTCAATTGCATGAACATATTAGAATGTATTTTTTGCAGTAGTCAGCTTTAGTACAGTTCTCCAAAGGCCATTGCTTCCTCTAGTCATCAGACATCACTTTCCATGCAACCTGGTTGAACTAATTTTGTCTTGAAGTGTGAGGATTTACCACCTCTCTTATATCATAAGCCAACATTTTCATCTTTTTACCATTTGAATCTTGTCCAATTACCGCAATGACTGAATTTATGATGTTTAATGCCTCAAGATCATTCTGACAAGATGTCCAGGCTAAGGGGGGAAAATAAGTTTTTTTTTTTTATATAAAAAAATTGTAGATTTTCCTGACACTATACTTTTAAGAATTTTGGAGTGCATTTCATATTTTCTATACCAACAATATACCTGATATAAAGAACATTACATAATGCTTAAAGCTACAAGTGAATGAATGATTTGATTCACAATATCATTAATATATATATATTTATTTTATGATTTTTTTTTTTTCAATGTTTTGGAGCAATGACTAGTAATTACTAATTTGAGCAACTTTCAAAATTTTCAATTGTGACTTTATTCACAACCCCTTTAGGTACTGGTTTTTTTTTTAAAAAGGTTCGACTGCTAGCTCTGGAAGGCTATTTTGGGTTGTTATGTTCATGAGTCATACCGTCTCTTTGCAGATTGCCCATATGTCATGAGAGTGGATCAAATGTCAGAAAGTTGGCTGACATTCTTCGTCATGGAATTTCAAGTCATGCCAAGGAGCTTAAAGGTGCAAAGGCCATTATTGACGGGAATTTGGTAAGAATGTGAATATTATTTGTGATCATCAATTATGTTTCTATTTTTGAACACCATGGATGCTCTTATGAGATCATTTTGAAGAAATGGGTAGTGTTGTCCGTAATCTCTTAGATTTCCGGAATAGTCTATATTTGGAGCAACATTATACAATGAACCCCCAGTTTCTGATAGTCTAGTATGTTGAAAAATATTTGAAGGATTTATAATGGAGTTTATCATTGTCTATGGTTTGAACAAGGACATGTTTCATGCATGTATATGTTGGAACATTTTAATCTGTAGTTGTTTCATGGGCCATTACTTTGGAGCATCTAAATTATGTGATCATTTGAGGGATTTCTGAAGTTGGTATAGTTGATAATGTGATGGAAGATAAAAGTAGAGGCATGCCTGCACAACCTTTCCATCACAAGTTTTTATGTGTGTGTGTATGTATATATGTATGTATGTAATTTATACATTCCAAAATAAGAGTATAACGCTTTATGCCTATTGTTGATTTGGTTTTACTTGTATGCATTAACTGATTGTACTATTAGAGTGTGCCTTGTTAAAAAGGGAGAAATTTAAGATGGGCAAGCATACTGCAAAGGTGCCCTTATGGTCCATGGGCTTTGCAGAATTACTGACATGGACACCAACCTTCAGCAAGGGCTCACATGTGCGCCCAATCTGTAAAACCTAGAGCTTTTACCATTGTCATGTAGACGTCAAGTCGACCAAGATGCAGAATTAAATGGAGCTCTCTCTCGCTCTCTTCCTCTCTTTTCAATTGCCTACGGGGTGGTGGTGGTGGTGGTGGTGGTGGTGGTGGTGGGGGGGGGGGGGGGGGGGGGGGGAAGAAGATGAGAAAGAAAAGAAAAGATGAGGGAAGAGGGAACTCTTATGGCAGTTTTTTCTTTATGAAATGCATTATGCTATTTCAGTTGATTGGATTCTATATGAAATGCATTATGCTATTTTAACTGATATTGCTAATGCCAAATGCAACTATATCTATCTGCTGGTAAAGCAGAATTTTTTTTTTTTTTTTTTTTTTTTTTTTTTTTTTTTTTTTTGTGTTTTTTGCTCAAATATTATAACTGAACATGATTTTTAGCGGCTATCTACAAGTCTGGTTTTGCATGAGGACTTTTTCCTTTTCTGTCCATACATTTTAGGTGGTTGATGAGGAGTCGTCATGTGTGTCAGATGGCTTACATGAAGTGCAATTTCTTCTACCATTTATGAAAGATTTATTTGTTGAAGGTCTGTTGGCTCTTTTTCATTTTGGGTTAGATTGTCATTAAACATTCTTTACTTTTTGTTTCTAACATTTATACTTTGATGTACTTAATTTTTCTTTTGGTAAAGCATGCAGCCAAAAAGAGGTGGTTGGTATTGTTGTCTTTAGTGGCTCAGTATGTTCTTTTGCATACTTAAATTCAAAAGAACCGCTTTCACAAGCTTTGGCTGATTTAAAGGTATGAAGTTATAAATAATGTTGGCATTGCTTTTGATCTTTTGTTGCTTTGCAGTTGGTGAAATAATTTGAGTCTGGAAATCACTGGTGCTGATTACTAGTAACTGCATGTGCAATCTGGTTTTAAATATTGAATGCATGTAATCATTAACCAGATAAACTGGATTCTAAACTGCAATTCCAACTTCAGCAACTCTGCGTCTTAGTAGTCTACATGCTTGCCTAGTTGCCAATTAAAACATTGATTTCTAAATGTGATAGGAATAAAATTGATTACTTACTATCAAATGCTTTTCCACCACTGTGCTTACAGATTTTATTCTTTGTATCACCCAGAAATTTATAAAATTTGCAGCTCAACTTGTAAATTACACTTGGTTATACCTCTTGTTCAGTGCAATGATTGATTGCTTTTTTGTGTTTAGGGAGACATCATCAAGAGCCTGCTAAGTAGGTTGGATATCTGCTGTGATGAGGCAGATGGAGAATCAAGCCTGACTGTTAATGGCGGAAAGGAAGTGGGTGATGAGTTAGCAACAGGAGAACCCTTTCTCCAACTCAATCTGCATTCATTGAGGTGCGGTATCTTCAATGTATGCATATTACCATTCCAAAAAGGAAATATCACTTTTCCAGTTTATTCCAATCTGTTGGTGGAAAAATTTCTGCATATTTAGGTTGTGAAATCATGTAATTGTCAATCATATTGCACCAGAACTCGGCTAGTTGGTATTTATTGTTTATGTGAAAAGCAGGGGCTAGTGCCTTCTAAGGTGGTCTTCATTTTATGGACAGCTGCTTTAGGTCGTAATCTTACCATTGATAATCTGATTTGTCGAGGGCATGTGTTAGTCAACCATTGTTGCATGTGTTGCTATGAAGCACCGACACGTTCCAAGGCTCTGCGTACGAGTGTCGGACACGGACACGCGTCGGACACGCGATAGACACGTGTCCGACACTCTCTAACGTGTCTCCTTTTTTTTTTTTGAAATCTTCCAGACGGACACGCCATGGACACGGCCTTAGTTACAGGATTCGTGCAAACAGGCCGCGATTCTTACTCAGAATCGCGATTCAAATGAAGATGGGATCGTAAAGGGGAGAGAGAAAGAGAGAAACCTGGTGCGATCTGCTCGATCTCTGTCTCTCACCTTCGATCTGCCTTTGATCTCTGCTCGCGATCGACCTCTTGCCTTCGATCTCGATCTGAACTCATCGATGTCCACGGCTCAGCTCTTGTCACAGTCGAACTCGTCAGCTCCTCCGGCGGCGTCGCCATGTCCTCGCCTTCGATCTGACTTCCTCTCTCTCTCTCTCTCTCTCTCTCTCGTCGCGCCTGTCTGTCGCTCCCGTTTTCAACCTATAACAATATAATTTGTTATATATAATATATATATATCTAATTTGTTATATAAAATATATATCTAATAAATTATATTAACATATTTGTTATTATATTATTATATTAAATTATAAATTATATTATATTAACATATAAAATATATATCTTACTTAAAAAAACACATTTTTTATTAATTTTTTTAAAAATATATTTATTAATTTTATTATTATTTTGATTGTATAAGAATTAATGATTTTATTTTTATCTTAGACATATAATAAATAAATAAAATTATATATATTAAACGTGTCCCCAGCGTGTCGTGTCTCCTATTTTTTGAAAAATTGCGTTTTCGCGTGTCCGTGTCGTGTCCGTGTCCGTGTCCGTGCAACATAGATGTGTTGTGTTGATGCGGAGTTAGATGACCATTTATTCCTCCATTGTTCGATTACTTCTCGCCTTTGGGGGTTGGCTTGTTCTCTTTTTGGGATTTCATGGGTGCAGCCAAAGGGGGTGGTGAATATGTTCTGGAGTTGGAGGGGGGCTCGGGTTGGGCTGGGTCGGTGGTGGGTGTGGACCTTGGTGCCTTTTTGTTTGATGTGGTTGGTTTGGCTGGAACGAAACAAGAGAATTTTCCAAGAAATTGAGCATTCGGTGGCTTGGTTGGATGATCGGTTCTTAGTTACCTTGTATAGTTGGTTGGAGTGTAAAGTTGAGCCGGATCTTTTTTCTTTCTTAGATTTTTTGGATGATGTAATTGGTTAGGCGAGCTTTCTTTCTATCTCTTGGTCATTTTGTATTTCTTGCATCTTCTTGATGCTTTTTCAATAAAACACATTATTTATCAAAAAAAAAAAACAGGGACTAGTGCTATTTGATAATTCGTCTGTTTGTCTTAATTCTATGGATTGATTTAATGCTCCCATAGTGTCTTGATGTCACAGAATGTTTCTAAGTGCATAAATTGCAGAGACTAAGATTAAGATATACCACATGACACACTGCCCAGATTCTTCTTGGATGTCAGAAGTTCCCTGTTGAACCGAGGCTTTACCTGCCTGAGATATTTAAATTACAATCAGTCTATGGAGTCATCAGTGCAAGAAATTGAATATTATACTGTATGTGCTCTTCTTTTTTTTTAAAACTATTTGTACTCCATTGGTGGTTACCAAATTGTGTTTTCTTGAGAATTCGCAATTGGCATTGTGGAGTGGTTGTGCTTGAACTGGATGCTTTTTCCTTGGGACAGATGACCCTTCTCCCGCATATATACCTTTGATACCATTGTATGCATGTTCACTGTCTCTGCCTTAGCAAAGTAACCGTTGAAGGGGATTATTGTTATGACACCAAATTAAGTCTGTGTTGCCACTTCTATTGGTTTTCGAATTTCATTATTTTTTAATAGAATTCTACTTCTGTCTGCATTCTAGTTCGCTTTTTCCCTTCAAAACTGCAGGGTGTCATCTCTCCTCTTATATTGCACAAGGTTGAAAGTTGGAAAAGTTAGCTTACATATTGGAGCACTTATTATTTGGATATAATTTACTAAGTTTCTGCTGCTGAAACATAATTTTCGAGTTATTAACTGATTAGATCTGTTATTTTATGCATTTGCAAACAGAAAACAGTGCAGTCTTTCATTTCCGCGAAGAGTCTTTGTTCCTTGGTTGGCGGGTACATATATCTGTGACTATCTACAACCCTCTGAGACGATTGAGGTTGGCACTCCTTACTTTGACAAACCAATCATCTAGCTATTATCTTTCTCTAGACTCGTGCATGCATAGCTTTACTCTTGCGTTAGTGAATTAATCTGCTATTGTTATTAGAATACATTTTTTGGCATGGTGTTTTCTTTAATTTCTATACATTTTATAGACTATTCCTTATTGAAAATGGAATTCTTTATCTCATTAGCTCCTTGGTGTGCATCTAATCTTGCATCTGTACACACTTTTCACAATTATATGCTTGCACCTTGGTTATCCTTATGAAAGTAATGCTGATTGTTTAAATCCATTTAAGTTTTCATCAAATCATTTGCGATAGTTGTTACTACTGATAACATTCAAACATTTCAATGTTCTTGTTAAAAGTAATCCCGATTACCACTACTAACAATCAAAAGGCAATGTTTTGTACATCTGGCATGGCAACCCCTTTGATGAAATTTTGATAAACAGTATCTCGGATGCACTGAAGATCCAATGAATGAAATCTTATTTTATAAACACTGAACAATAGTCAAAATCAAAATTGTTTTGAGCATATTATTCCTTATTGTTGATTGTGCTCTTCATGCTCACTCAGGTTCTTAAAGATCACTGTGTTGAATTGATGTCCATGGAAGCTCCAACAGATTCCTCAACAATCTTGGAACCCGAGGTAGAACCCCTTGCTTTGAGCACTAAATCTTTCTGGAATGCGGCTGTCCCATTCAGTTCAACTTCTACTTCTAGTCAAGATGTTTCCACTTCAAAGGAGAGTGGAACTGTTACGAGCAATGGAAATGATGGTAAATCTACGAAGTCAGCGGATTTTAACATCAAGGCTGCTGTTTTGGTTCTTATCTTCGCCATTTTAGTTGGGCTCGTTTTATATATGGTCAGGGCATCGTAACAGACTACTTGAGCTTTAACTTGTTAGTTCTACTGTGGTGGCATTTCGAAGTTTGTTGGAGTCTTTTGTGATTTCTTTGAGTTATTTTATATATTAAAAGCAATGCCGTATTCCAATTCAAAGAAACACGGCCAGGTAGGTCTTTAAAAAATTAATTTCGAGTTGTAATGAATCGTTCATATCAATGTTTAAATGGTGAAAAGATAGAAAATAAGAACATTTTTCTACTTTTTTTTTTCTTCTCCCTCCATTAATTTAAATCTCTCGCCCAAGGGGCTAATCTTGTGTACAAATTTGCACCGCTGTTGTGATTGCCAGATTGATTGATTGAGAATTTGAAACTAAACTACTGTGAAAAATGAACTAAAATTTTATTTTTTATTGGTCACAAAAGCAATATTGGACTGCTAAAAGGAGTTACGCAATATTGATATATTTTTTTCCCATGCAAAATTTCGGTTAAATTACAATAATTTTTTATTTTTATTTTTGAGCATATCATAAATAAATAGACACATTTGTTGAGGTTTAGTTGAAGCCCAAAGGGGCAGGGAAAACTAGTATTATTCTCACAATGAATAGAGCATTAAATCAAAATGTAATCCTTCAACCCAAAAAACAATAACAATAATTTATTAGACGACAAAAGAATTTAGTAGTACTTGAATTAAATGTCTTGCAAATCTTCAATAAAAGAACAGTCAACAGCATTTCTTTTGCAAGCTTGCCTTGGATATAGCCCCCTTTCAAAAAGGGATTTGCTGACAAAACTAGCATTTGTATTGTAAGGCTACCACCTACCTGATCACTAAATCACTTCTGAAGAATTACGTCGTCCTAAATATCAAACTAAGTAATAGAGTTTTCCCACAAAACAGCGAAATGATTATTTTAGGCAACTTCAATGCCTGGATTGCTTCTAATTTGCAGCATCACTGGGAAGATCAGGCCCAGCAGGGATTTTTCCAGGATAGTTGGTATTTGATGAATCTGACCCTATCAAACTGCAGATTGCACTGCAGAACCAATAAATTAGTTGATTTAAAAAATAAAAAATAAGGAGAATGTGTAAATTCTCCTGGTTACAGTAATGACAGGCTCACCTTCTGTCAACAATGACCACTGAACGAAGCTCACAATTGTTAAACCTGAATACACAGATCACAGACAACAATTGATCAATTGTACATAAGGATGATCGCAGATAACATTCGATCAGTTGTGAAGAACAATGAAGCAAGGAAGTCATCAATGAGCTTGTGTGCAAAATGCAATCCATAATTTTTATGTATGCAAACTTAAATTTACATCTGTCCAGAATCGAAAGTTCATAATTCATTACACTCAATGGACGAGCATCGTCATATTCAGATGAAATTTAGAACAATTTAAGCATATCTAAATCTATACATAGTGTGTGGGGGTGAATTTCACACAATAGAATCAGAGATCTGCAATCAACCAGAGTGCTGCCTTGTTGGGGTTTGGCTGGAGATGCCCCACTGCAAGCAAGAGTGATCGCTATGTTCAATCACGGAGCACCGATTCTATCAATGTGAAATTCACCCCCTCACACAGGCAAAATCCACTCAAGACTATTCTTACCAGAAACAATAAGTGCTTGTTTGGCATGCACTAAAAAAGTGCACTTTTTTGCATACATACACTTGTTTGGGTTACATCAATCAACATCTATTAACATCTCCTCTCTACTTTTCTACCTACTTTCTCTACTTTTCTACACATTTTTTTTATAAAAAGTCAAAAAGTGTACTTATTTAGAGCATCCCAAACATCTCCTAAATATATTTTTCTATTACCAAACCAAACCAAGCCTTAAGTCCCATCAAATGGGGTCGGCTACATGGAGATAAGGAGTGGGAGTTAGGCAGACAAAAAACATAAAAGTACACACCAGGAAGGAGCTTATAAACTAATTCTGGCAGTGCACAACCTGTGTGCGTTTGTGTTGCATGTTTTGTATGTTTTAGCTCTTAGATGGCTAAATGCCTAGGGAAAAAGCAATTCAGCTTATAGAAGTCAGCCTTCTTCCTCTTCATCTAGGAGGGCATACTAGTCTACAGGTGTTGAAGTCCATCCTCTTTAAATCATGAGTTTGAAATGGATTGACCACAGGATAGGACAGTAAGGTTTCTCTCCACACCAACTAGTGTTCGTGAAAGCTTGTGGCAGGCCCTTCTCCGCTCACCAATTGGGTGGCAAAGAATTTGGTATTAATTGATAAGGTGTTAACTACATGTTCAAGAACCAGTCAAACAATAGTCTGAAAACTTTATGAACGAAATATTAATAATTAATGGGAGTAAAGAATTTCCTTTAATTCATTGCTTGATGTAGATATTCAATCAGATAGCGAATATGTTGCCCTCTAGAAGTAAAACTTAGTAAGTCAATGACACTTACGGTTTGCATAGTTCACTCTTTATGTCTGGATGACAATCATTGCCAAATGCACTTAGGGTATGAATCAAGAATCCACTGTGGGTAACAACCGCAATCTCCTTCTCTTTACGTGTCCACAACCTAGACAGAATGAAAACAAATATATTATAAATGAAAAGAAGAAATTGCCAACTGTCATATCAAACTTTGTAATACCCAGTGGCCAATAGGTAAAATATATAAATTAGATATATGAGACTGCTATTTATGTGCTGAAATATTCGATTCGTATTTAGAGAAAAAAAACCATATCAAACTTTTAATCAAGGCATATCTGCTAGCAATAACCAGTGGCCAAATGTGTAATGAAGTTTCAAACACCTCTTACTCAACAGTAATAACAAAATGGAAAACACGCAAGGAATGCAAAAGGAAGCACAATTAGTAAAAAATAAAAAGCTAGGAGGCCAATTTATGTCCCATAAATAAAAAAATAAACCAACTGGCTTTTCCTTGATGTTCAACGGCACCAATGTGCTTAATGGGATCACTTTTAAAAAAAGGAAAGGAAAGCAAAAGGAAGAAAAAAAAAAAATGGAATCTTCAATAATGATGAAAGATTGTCCATGAACAAATTAAACCACTTCTAGCTGAGAAAACAAAATTCCAGTTTTTAACACCAGAATTCTTTCAGTAGGAACATCAAATTTTAGGCCTACATATACTAACAGCAGAGATAAGGAATCACCAGTTCAGAAGCTTCATTCCCCTTGCAGCAAGTTCTTCATCCTTCTCTCTGATGTCAGGCTTCCACAAAATGTCAGCATCATTTTCAATCTGAAGAGAAGTACAAACAAAGTATTATTCTTTTTTGTCGACAAAAGACGGGGCAAGTGGGACCCAGAGGTAACCCTGCAGAGGAGCAGACCGTTGCTTCCCTCTCAAAAGGTATACATAGATGCACGTATTCATATACATAACCCATGGCCAATTTTCCACTACCGTAAATGACAATTATAAGAGCACTTGCCAGTGAAAAATCAATAGCTGGAAAAAGAGGTTTATATTCGCTAATGCTTCTCCTCTTATCACATGGATGAACACCCTGCATTATAACATAGATGTGAAATCAGTTACCCAAGGATTTAAGTGTCATTTAGAAAAGGGGAGGGGAGAAAGTAAAAAGCAAAAAAAGAAGAAGTGGGAAGCCTCAATTAACTGAGTCTGTAGTTACAAGTGTGGCAAAACAATGGCCCTGCAGGATATATACTTAAAAATCAGAGGTCCAAGCAACTAAAACATGATATGCAACAGTTAAAAAGGCCACCATAAAAATGAAAAATAATTTCCTTAAAGATCACATTACCTAATGGAATGCTACTTCACAATGGAATTAAAGGTAAATCCCAGAAACTCCTTTTAATTCTTATTCAGATGGAGTTCAATTATAGTTACTAATATGAAACCAGTAGTTGAAAGGACAAACCAGTTGATATAGAGAACCCAATATTTACCAAAGTGCAAAAGTTGAAGGCATTTTACTACTCGCAAAATGAGTTATAAAATGCAACACAAGCCTTTCGAGTTTCATTTATATTTAACAAGTATAAAAGAGAGTTGAACACCACTTATGTTACATTGGTTTGAATTTTTCTGACACATTCTGAAGTGTACTGCATTGTGAAACGAAGCAACACCAATAGGATTTCATTGCAAACAAATGACATGAAGAATGTACTTTTACTCCCCAGTCCTCATCACTTAAACCGTAGGGAATTTTATTCCCTTCTCTTATTGGGCAAGCCCCAAAGTCAACATTGCAAAAACCCAAAATCCTGGGAGTAGGCAGCCCAGATCATTTTCACTATACAACTCAAAATAGTGATCTAATCATCCATTAAACCATAAACCTGTATTCTCTGTACTCACATTTTGTCCTTGTAAGGCCTTCAAATTGTACGTACTCATCCTAACTCCACATTGGATAGTCTGTGACCCTAAAATGTTAAATGCAAAACATGTCTACCAAAGTCCCTGCAAGTTTAAGAACTGTGCTACAGGCAGACAATAAACTAGCACCTAAGGAACAACACACATCTCTGTCAACAGGCAAGAACATCAACAAGCCAAAACAACATTTTTGTGCTGTAAAATTCTAGACAACAATCAAATGAGGTAAGTCGAACTCAAAACAGTAGCATACTTTCCTCTTCCCCGTCAATTAACTAGTGAAAAAAAAAAAGCACTAGCGTATCTGGACTCGGAAATGCTGAAAATCAACCAAGGTAGTAGACCAAAAGTCTTTGAGAAGCTACAAAGTCATAAGAATAGAGTACCTGATGATCATAACAATTTAATGTAGATGTGGATGCAACAGATAATATCAGAAATGATTCATGTGGATCTTCAAAGTATAAACCTTATATAGAAACTAAGAGAACCAAAGTAATTAGAAAAAGATAATTGAGAGTAAGAAATAGACCCATTATATTATATATTCATTGCAGGAAAAAAAAAAAAGTTCAGACATTAAATGTCACATACCAAACGTTCACGACAAAGCTCAACTGCGATGAATGGTGGGCAACTTAGACTTGAGAATGCAGGACGGCTACTTTTCCCAGTATTTGCCACCATTAAAGGAGGTGCATCAATCCCATCCATGTAACCTTCACCCCCAAAAACTCCAACTGCTGTTTGCATGGTCCTACAATGCAGCCATTAGTAATCACACTCGTACATATATGTTAAAATACTTCAGCCATTAGCATGACGATCCCATCCTACAATGAACATGATGAAGATCATGGAAAGACGAAAAAGAGCAAATTTGGAATTTCACATGAAGCACATTCAGGGTATCAAGAATTAAAGATTTGGAATAATTTCGAGTCTTCATATCATTATAGTAGGTTTTAGTAATTAAGGGTATAATGGTAATTCCAATAATTGTTGGAGATGAGTTATACAAGTAGCCCGTGGGTTTTATTATTTTGGATCAAGTTATTAAATCGGTCATTATATATGGGTTTTATTATGTCTAAAATAATCTTAGTGGTCAAAAGTCCAAATTTCCTATTTTAATATTGAAGTAGCATTAGAAGTCATTAAAGTTTCTTATTATGATTGAAGTAAAATTGGAAGACATAGTTGGTCTCGAATATTAGTAGTTACTAAATATTTTTAGTTTCTAAATTTGAGTTATAGTCCTTATAGAATTAGGAGAGTCTTTAGCCTATAAATATATGTATAATCTCAATGATTGAGCAGAAGAGTTGATATTATGAAAATTCGAGATTGTGTTTGTGTGATTGGCCTATCCCTTGTGCGGGTGAAGCACCTCTCTCTCTCTCTCTCTCTCTCTCTCTCTCCCTATAGCAAGGTAGTTCATGTCATGGTTCACAGTGCTTAGAACAGCCACCCAACAGCCCCTAAACACTTGTGGTTTCATTCCCCAAACCCTACCCTTTTACAAATCCTTAAACTCCTATTTTTTAAATACTTTTGCAGCTGCAAAATCCCACCAAATCCAGTCCTATAAATCTATTGTTGCTGCTGTCAGTATACTTAACCCAGGCTCATTACTTGTAGGAAAGTAATCCCTACTTGTCCTACATCAATTTGGTATCAGGGTTTCAAGATCCTACCTTATTCCTTACCAATCTGTTGATGAAATTGCTTTCTTCATTACAATGTGGACAAGCATTGAGTTAAATTGGAAGTTTGAAGCCTTGTCAACAAATTACAGAGCTACTAAGAAAGATGTTGTGATGTTAAAGGAGGATTTTATGATAATTAAGGAGGATGTTGAAATAATAAAGAGTGATGTACATACTATCAAAATAACTTTGAATAGATTGAAAGCTTTCATGGAAAGATTGTTGGCTGCTGTTTTAGATAAGACTACTATCCAGGAGCAACAGGATGATAGTGTTGAAGATTTTGAAGAAAATATGAAAGAGCAAGATGAACATGTTGCTAGCATTGAGGATGTTGAAGAAACGAAGGCGAAAATTAATTTACTTACTAAAGAAAGCATGAAAGATCATCATGATCAAGGTTCTAAAGCGAAGGAAGCCAAAGAAAATGATGAGAATGAAACTAAACTTTCTGGTTTTCACGAGAAAAATGAAGTTCACATTGGATTTATTATTCCTAATAAATTCGATGTGGTCAATGGAGTGATGATAACATTGAACTTTTTGATTTTCTCATCGTTCGTTCAAAACAATCAATTTGAATGGTAGAAAGTGTAAGGTCCATAATCCTTACACTCCAACATTATAAAACACGAGGTTGAATTTTTTCAAATGTAGGGGAGAATGATGAAGATCATAGCAAGAAGAAAAAGCAAAAGCAAATCTGGAATTTCACATAAAGCATATTCAAGGCATCAAGAATTAAAGATTTGGAATAATTTCGAGTCTTCATGTCATTATCATAGTTGTCAAATCGGGATTCAAATCGTGAATCATAAAGATTCGGTCACTTTTTCTAAATTACTTAGAAAAATATATCTACACCCTTGGATGTTAAATATATTTTATGAATATGACATATATGACTTAAATCAGTAAAAATGTT
This sequence comes from Camellia granthamiana, assembly GCA_036172215.1. Lineage (NCBI taxonomy): Eukaryota > Viridiplantae > Streptophyta > Magnoliopsida > Ericales > Theaceae > Camellia > Camellia granthamiana. The sequence continues at coordinate 138,189,986 of CM069905.1, forward strand.
GTTTTGAATGACGGTTACATAGTTTAATAGGTAAGAAGTTAACAAAAGTTCCTATGTAAGATCACCATCTTAGCTTTTTCTTTTTATAGATATTTCTTATTAACCATTCTTAAAAAAGATAGTACGTAAAGACAAACTCTCAATTTTCAAAGTAACAATAATTTAACAACAATATTGATATTTAGACAATAAGCGTACATATTTTTCCAAGTAACAATGACCAAATAATAGAATTATTTAGGATCTTTTATTTTAAAGCCTAAAATATTTTAAAAGGTATAACTGACTTCACTTATGTAATATTCAACTATATTTAATTTAAAAAAATAGTAATAGATAATTCATGGTATAAGTTACTTTAATCTTAAAGAAGATAAATTATGATTTTTTAAGAAAAGAAATGAGAAGCTTAAAAACATGTTGAGTGTGACTGAATCTAATTAGATCCTATTAAAAACTTCATGATTACTAAAATAATAACAAATCATGTATATGTATTGGTTATTTTAGTACTAAACGCTATTAGAAGTTGTATTATGTCATTTTTACTAAAAAGATGGAGAAAAAAATAATCAAAAATATGTTGGACACGATAGGTTCAAGAATTACATGAACCGTAAAAAGTGAATCGAATCGTGGATTCATTGTGAATCATGTGATTCACTATAGATTCACTTCCAAAAGAGATTCCCCTGTAGATTCGTATCGATTTTGCAAAAATTGTGAATCAAATCGGGAATCGAATCGCAAATCGTAAGATTCTGATAACAAAGGTCATTATAGTAGGTTTTAGTAATTAAGGGTATAATGTTAATTCCAATAATTGTTGGACATGGGTTGTAGGGGTCACCCATGAGTTTTATTATTTTGGGTCAAGTTATTAAATGGATCACTATATATGTGTTTTATTATGTCTAAAATAATCTTAGTAGTCAAAAGTCCAAACTTCCTATTTTAATATTGAAATAGAATTAGAAGTCATTAAAGTTTCCTATTATGATTGAAGTAGAATTGGAAGTCATAGTTGGTCTCGAATATTAGTTGTTGCTAAATATTTTTAGTTTCTAAATTTGAGTTATAGTCTTTAACGAATTAGGAGAGTCTTTAACTTATAAATATGTGTAATCTCAATGATTGAGAAGAGTCAATATTATGAAAATTTGAGATTGTGTTTGTGTATGATTGGTCTATCCCTTGTGGGGGTGAAACACCTCTCTCTCTCTCTCTTTCTAGCAAGGTAGTTCACGTCATTGTTCATAGTGCTTAGAACAGGTACCCAACAGCCCCTGAACACTTGTATTTTTTCATTTTTACTAAAAAGATGGAGCAAAAATAGTCAAAAACATATCGGACACGATAGGTTCAAGAATTCCATGAACTGTAAAAAGTGAATCGAATCGTGGATCGATTGTGAATCATGTGATTCACTATAAATTCACTTCCAAAAGCGATTCTCCCGTAGATTCGTATCAATTTTGCAAAAATTGCGAATCAAATCGTGAATCGAATCGCAAATCGTAAATTGTAAGATTCTGATAACAAAGGTCATTATAGTAGGTTTTAGTAATTAAGGGTATAATATTAATTCCAATAATTGTCGGACATGGGTTGTAAGGGTCGCCCATGAGTTTTATTATTTTGGGTCAAATTATTAAATGGGTCATTATATATGTGTTTTATTATTTCTAAAATAATCTTAGTGGTCAAAAGTCCAAGTTTTCTATTTTAATATTAAAGTAGAATTAGAAGTCATTAAAGTTTCCTATTATGATTGAAGTAGAATTGGAAATCATAATTGGTCTCGAATATTAGTAATTGCCAAATATTTTTAGTTTCTAAATTTGAGTTATACTCCTTATAGAATTAGGAGAGTCTTTAGCTTATAAATATGTGTAATCTTAATGATTGAGAAGAGTTAATATTATGAAAATTTAAGATTGTGTTTGTGTGATTGGCTTATCCCTTATGAGGGTGAAGCACCTCTCTCTCTCTTTCTCTCTCTCTCTCTCTAGCAAGGTAGTTCATGTCACTGTTCACAGTGCTTAGAATGGCCACCAAACAGCCCCTGAACACTTGTATTTTTATTCCCAAAACCCTACGCCTTTGCAAACTCTTAAACTTATATTTTTAAAAATACTTTTGCAACTACAAAATCTCACCAAATCCAACCCTATAAGTCTATTGTTACTGCTGCCAGTATACTTAATCCAGACTCACTACTTGAAGGAAAATAATCCTTACTTGTCCTATATCATAACGTTTTAACCAATTCCAATTCACAAATCATATGGAAATTCATATATGGACTTCTCTTTTTTATTATGTCTTTTGATATTTGGCCTTTTTTAAAAATATTATGCTCATCAAGACCTTGCCAAACCAAACCAAGCCTTAAGTCCCATCAAATGGGGTCGGCTATATGAATTCTTCTTCTCTACGCGGTTCTATCAAAGGTCATTTCGTTAGTCAAATTAAGTAGATCCATATCTCTATTTACAACGCTAGCTAACGTTAATTTAGTCCTACCCGGTCCTTAACACTTTCATCTACCGTCACTGCATCGTATCTCTTCACTACTGCCTCTGTTGGTCTTCGTTGAATATGACCAAACCATCTCAATCGATTATCTCTCAATTTATCTTCTATTAGTGCTACTCCTAACCATCAAGATTTTGCCACTCTAGATAAATTAGTTATGCTGCCCATTAAATGAACAAAGGAAAAAAACTATTGTAGACAGCCTAACTAAGGAAAAAAAAGCATGCCATATATGAACAAAAATGCCTTGCGTAGTATTCATTTATGTGGTGTGGTACATGGATGAAACCAATGTAGTTTCAAATTACAAAACATTTAAACATGCAACACAATAAGGTATCATCAATAAATAAAAATCAGCTTCAAATGAATTCAAATATGTTAATAAGATTAATATAATTAAACCACAACCAAGGTAGTTCAAAAGTCACAATTATATATGCAAGCAAGTCAACCTTGAAAAATAGTATATTTTGCAATCTTGTCTTTCTTCTCCTTCTCCTTTTCTATTTTAATTTATTTCTTTGGCTGAACATGTGCATACATCCACACACAACAATCACAAGCTTGCTGGATGACATAGAGAACTAAGGTAGAAAACTTTGCATAGTTCATAACATAAAGGCTTCAGTGTGGACAGAAACTATGACAAACTCATACCTTAACAAAGGGGAAGTTACGACTAATTCGACCTTCTTGGAAATCCCACATGTATGAACATGCTTCCGTAGGTTATCTACCTGTTACAACCACAAAGTTCTTCTGAAGCATTCTTTAATACTAATATATGAAATGGAAAGAAAGGTATAATAAGTTTCTAATCAAAACTGTACTCCTTTGTTGACCAAACATTTTGTACTACGACCATATAAGAAAACTAAAATCAAACAGTTTCTGCAAAACCATATTGAAAAATTCTCTCTTCACTTGAAGAGACAATTAATCAGGACTGCCAAAAGAAAAAAATCCACTCTTAATAAAACTGATGCATAAGATGGTAGGATTGCCTACTGAGTCAACCGATAACAAAACCATTCTTAATGGCTATTACCTGCTGCCAGCCAAGAGGCGTGAGATGTGCATCAAAGAGCTCATCTGATAAGTATGCACTATGGTCCTTTTCTCCTTCTACGTTGTGGATGCCTTGTGCATGCCTCACCTACATAAATGGGTATTACGACCAAAATGCATTGGACAGTGCAAATGGAAAGCCAAGTCTGTGGCAGTTTCAGATCCACAGATCATCAGACCTCTTTTTTACCACTGGACAAAAGAGAAAAGGAAAAGCCAAAGAGAAGGACAAAAATGGCACAAACCAGGTGAATTGTTTTACAACGGTGCAATGGAAACAAGCTCAGGCCCCCAGTGGAATCCATATCTGCAAGTTAACATTGAAGAAATGGGAGATTATTTACAAAGGTAATCAACATATCAACTTTAGAAAATGCCTATCAAATAAAGGGATTGAGTAAAAGTAATAACCACATGTCCAAATTCAGGACTCAAAGACAGAACATGCAATTTATGTCAGAGAGAATTTATTAAATATGTGCATTTACTACCAAAATCAAAGAGTCAAGGAAAAATCTCACCCCAAGCAACACAAACAACATAGCTTTAGTTGTCAACTTTCAAAAAATTATATGCATGATTATACAGATCTGATAGTAAGTAACATTTAATCTAACAGGTAAGCGACATCACTTCCAGAGTTTTTTGGTTAATTCAACAGCTTAAGAACAGAACTGGCATCACCCAATTAACATCTAAAATAGAAAATAGCAAATGCCATGACTCTGCAGCCACATCACAATGAATCAGAGGATGATCCACTATCTCCTCTGCTCTTTTGCACATACAGCATCTATTAGGCAATCTGAAGCCTCTCTTCATCAAATAACAGGGGGAAAAAAAATGAAGAAAAAAATGTGTTTTGCCTATGAAGAAATAACCGAGGCTTTATGTTTCTCTTAATTATCACATACGAGAAGCATAATCAATGAAAAAACACCGATCTAACCCAACTAAGTATTGGTCTTTTATTGGTCTTTTGTTTTCAAATAAAATATAAAACACACTAAAACTAGCTGAAATAGATGGTCCAAAATTTACTACATATAAATAGTTCCAATATTTAACTGGCCATTCCTACAGTCTTGTGCTTTTTGAGAAACTAATTCCATTTAAATATTGTGTAAAGGTGATGCAAAACATTTACTGCTATTTAGGTTTGCATGCTGGCTACTTGCACATCATGGCAACTTGTTTATGAAATCTATTAAATATATACACAGGCAAGGTTACATCATAGCCTACTTGGACAAGTGGGGTCGGCTACATACATGAATTCATATCCTTTTATACTACCATATTCCAAGTCATGTAACCAACCCCACTTGTTTAGGACACAAGGCTTTTGGTTTGATTTGGTTCATTGTGCAGAAGGCTAGTCTTTCGCCCCACAAGCACGGGTGTAGGGGAAAGTTTTGCATGGAACTTTTGATTGGAATGAGGTGCTGAAGTGGGCACCTTGAACTAGGTGTAATTTGGATTCTAACTACTCTATCCCAAATCTTCAGTTGCCGTCCCATCACTAAGATATTACAGTTACATTTCAAGAGAAGCAAGTTCAGAATGAGGTCATGCAATGTTAGCCTAACAAAATTTAGAAAATGGAGAAAGGTTTTGAAATCGTCCCCACACAATTCAAAAAAAAAAAAAAACTAGCTTCCTATTGATGTTCGGTAAAATCCATTATGCAAACAGAGAGATTATGGTATTGCAACAGTAGCTTTCAACCTCTGTTAAGTGAGTTATGTTATGTGTTTTTAATTTCATAATCAATATATTTAATCCATTCTAATGTACACAGTTTGTAAATGTGATATTGTCGTAAATGCAAAGAATTTTCACCCAATAATTAGTTGTACATGCTTTGTTCATCATCTGTTTGTGCATCTGCTTGTCAATTGGCCCCCAATGTGTCCTTAATAAGTATCCAGTAAGTCTGCCTACCCTAAGCAGCCCTATAAAATTTATAAAAAAAAAAAAGAAAAAAGAAAAAAAAAACTAATTGTCTGTTACAATGCACACTTTGAACTTCATCTATCTATACTATATATTAAGCAAAAGGGGGTTTTAACCCCAAGGCCTGTGGGAACTCCAATCTCCTAATCCTAATTTTCTAATTTTTTGATTAAAAAAAAAAAAAAAATCTCAGCATTTATTGACTTCTCCCAACCCAACCTCAGCATTTATTGACTTTTCCCAACCCACAATCCCTTTCGACTTCTCTCATAATTATTGCAACACCCTTTTCAATTTTTCCCATAAACTATGGTTACATACAAAAATAAAAAATAAAAAAGATCAGAATTTAGCTATAGATCTCAAAAAGATATAACATTTAAATTTGAATTATGATTTAATAATATAATTATGTACTTTTTTTTATGTATATCTATCAAAATTTTAAATCACTTAATGGGACAAATTAATCAATTTTCCAAAATTATTGATTTTTAATTTATTAATAATATAATTATTTTTTTTTTATTTTTTTTTTTTATGTATATCTATCAAAAACTATTGACTGATTTATTTATTTAATAACAAAAATATTTCATAATCTCTCTCTCCTAATCTCTCTCACAAATTTTCAAAAAAAAATATTAAAACTTGCATTCATTTTCTCTTCCCCAAAAAATCAGATAGGAGCTCCAATCTCCTAATCCTAATTTTCTAATTTTTTGATTTAAAAAAAAAAACTTTAGCATTTATTGACTTCTTCCAACCCAACCGCAGCATTTATTGACTTTTCCCAACCTACAATCCCTTTTGACTTCTCTCATAATTATTGCAACACCATTTTCAATTTCTCCCATACACTATGGTTACACACAAAAATTAAAAAAAAAGATAAGAATTTAGCTATAGATCTTAAAAAGATATAACATCTAAATTTGAATTGTGATTTAATAATATAATTATGTATTTTTTTAATGTATATCTATCAAAATTTTAAATCACTTAATAGGACAAATTAATCAATTTTCCAAAATTATTGATTTTTAATTTACAAAATAGATTAAAAAAAATTATTGACTGATTTATTTATTTAATAACAAAAATATTTCATAATCTCTCCCTCCTAATCTCTCTCACAAATTTTCAAAAAAAAATATTAAAACTTACATTCATTTTCTCTTCCCCAAAAAATCAGATAATATTTTCTATTAAAGTTGTAGATATTTACCTATATTTTATATATTATATTATAACATAACAAAAAAAACTAAAAAACTAAAAAAAAAATCTTTAAAGTTTATGTAAATAAACTTTAAATCAATAAAACTCACATGTCTATCACATATCTAACTCATATTATAACTTACCTAAATAATAATAATTAAAAACAAATGGAAACCATAGATAAATTAAATTTAAAAAAAAAAGATACCCACAACTCCATCTTAAATAAATTGAAAAAAAAAAAATACCCAAATAGAAACCACACAAAAATAAAAATAAAAATAAAAAGATATACCTATCTATCTATCTATATCTATACTATATATTAAGCAAAAGAGGGTTTTTAACCCCCAAGGCCTATGGAAGCTTCAATATCCCAATCTGAATTTTTAAAATTTTTTATTTAAAAAAAAAAAACTCAGCATTTATTGATTTGGTCAAAATCCCATAATCAGCATTTATTAACTTTTTTCAATTCACATATTTTTCTACATGCCTGCAATTATTGATTTGGTCAAAATCCCCTGATCAGCATTCAAAATCCCTTTATATAAATAATTATAGATACAATTTGTGTATAGTTACTGCAGTACCCTTTTCAACTTCCCCCATACACTATGGTTAGTAATAAGAAAAAAAATCTTAAAAAACATAATTTATATATTAAAAAAAATCTAAAATAAATATAAATATCTATAATTATCCCGTGCATAGCACGGGTGATAGGCTAGTTTCTAATAAGTAAAACTAGCCTATCACCCGTGCTATGCACGGGATAATTATAGATATTTATATTTGTTTTAGATTTTTTTTAATATATAAATTATGTTTTTTAAGAGTTTTTATAAAAATAATTTAACAATCTTATCACTAACTATAGTGTATGGGAAAAGTTGAAAAGGGTACTGCAGTAACTATACACGGATTGTATCTATAATTATTTGTATGAGGGGATTTTAAATGCCGATCAGGAAATTTTGATTAAATCAATAAATGCAGGCATGTGGAAAGACATGTGAATTGAAAAAAGTTAATAAATGTTGATCAGGGGATTTTGACCAAATTAATAAATACTGAGTTTTTTTTTTTTTTTTAAATAAAAAATTTAGAAAATTCATATTGGGATATTGAAACTCCCATAGGCCTTGGGGGTTAAAAACCTCATTTTACTTAATATATAGTATAGATATATATATATATATATATAGATAGATTATAAGATGAGAGAAATAAAGTGTTATCTTATTATAATAGAGGAGATCTTATAAAAAAAATGTGTAGACATGAATGTCCTTCTATTTTATTGTGTTTACAATTATCTATATATGTGAATAATTATATGTGTTGGGACTTTTCAAGGAATTCATGTGTTGGATTTCAAAGAATTTTTTTTTATACTTCTTCTTAATGCATTAAAGTGTTATTATGAGGGTAAGACTTGGGAGTTAGGAGAAGTTAATAAATGCTAAGATTTTTTTTTTTTAAAATCAAAAAATCAAGAAATTTAGATTGGGAGATTGGAGCTCTCACAAGGCTTGGAGTTAAAAACCCCATTTTGCTTAATATATAGTATATAGATATAGATAGATTCGTATATTCAATAACTTTTCCTCTACATGTTTGAAGAAATGTCAGAGCCAAAAAAAGTCCAGAAAGCGAATTCAGATATACACACAAAGCCAGTAACGCAGAGGAATCGTATCGTAGGGTCTATTATAACGCCAACGAACTCAGATCAAGCCAAAGTGCACAAAAAAAAAAGGATATAATCTACCGCAAAAACCACCAATAATCAGAAAACAACATCTAATACATTAATACAACCAACACATTTCAAATCTACAACACAAGATAATCGTTCGTAAACATCCAGATCAGAGACTCATATGAACGGAAGATCTAGAACCATCAAATCGAACAGAGTTCAATACATACAAAAACATATACACATATGCACAGAAAACAAAACACTCGCATATACATACATAGAGAGAGAGAGAGAGAGCATTGAGAAATGTTTACCAACCGGAGAGAGGGGATGAGGAACAGAGAACAGAGAACAGAGAACAGAGAGACGAATCGGAGGCGGTGTGGCTCCAAGAAGGGAGGAACGATGATGGAGGTGGTGTTTGGGAGAAATGGAAAAGGAAGAGGAGGTGGAGGTGGTTAATAAAGATGGAAATGGGGAGGGGTTATTGAAGTGGTTAGAAGAAGAAAAATTGGTTAAGAGAGTCATGGTGAGAGAGGCTGGCGTGCGCCGTGTGTTACTTCGCCTCTCTGATTCGGGGTTCTCAAATTATTATTAGCGGAGTGATTAGACTCCCTCCAACTTCAACTTCTATCCCCTTACACATGTGATAGGTGGTAATTGAAGGAAGAGAAAAAAAAAAAAATGATCAATCAAAAAAGAAAAAGGATCAAAAGAGGTGGGGAAAAGGGATCCAATCTTTATTTTTATTATTATTAGTTTATTCTACGTATCTGTTTCGATTCCAACGTCCCTCTCTCTCTCTCCTATTTGTTCCATGAACCAACGAAATCATTTTATTTTTTTTTAAGTCTATTTTTCAAATCAACAATGATTAAGACCCCTTTTTTTGGAGACCCCTACAACCCTCTTTGGATTTCAACCATTGATGGTGTGAGCCCCACACATACATGAGTGGGTCCTACACATACATCAATGGTTGAGATCCAAAAGAGGTTGTGGGGGTCTCCAAAAAAGAGGGTCTTAAACATTTTTCTTTTCAAATTTAATGACGTATAAGTGTCACGATTAATTGATAATTAAAGACTATATGAGATAAAATGTTACTTTTTAATATTTCAATTGATTTGTCACACCACTAAATTTAAAATTTTAATCTAATTTTTTATCTTAAATAATAATATTATTTTTTCAAACTAAAGGATTGTTTGGGGTGTCCTAAATAAGTGTACTTTTTGTCTTTTTAGACTAAAAAGTTGAGAGAAAAAATATGGATGTTTGGGTTAACTTTTTGACTTTTCATGAAAAAATATGTAATAAAAATTTGTAAAAATTGATTTATAAAGAAAAATTAGGATTGGGAGTTGTGCAGCTGTAATTGTTGACTTTTAATGAATAGTATTAACTTTTTAACTTTTTGAATAACTTTTTGACTTTTTAATTTTTTTTCATACCCCAAACTTAGCCTAAATACACAATAATATAATAAAATCTTTGATTGAAATGCTAGTGTGTGCACCTTGAAATATTTATCAGTCACAAATATACTTTTGTGTTACATTTCTTTAGAAGTTAACACACTATCATCTAATTATCCTTCCGTTGTTTCGATTCGTAAGATTTATTATGACGATTTTGTTTTTTTGAAATCGTTCATTTTGTTGATTATTTTATGTATATTATAATCTATTTAATTTATCATATTTTTTAAAATAAAAAAAGACAATAATTATATTTTTAAAAATATATCATTTATTTTTTTATAATAAATGTAATAAATTATAATTATTAAATTGATTTAATTTTTTTAAAAAAATAATATATATATATATATAAAGAGTTTGATAAAATAAATAATTTAAATTGTCATAAAAATATCCCTAATAAATTTTATGGCCCACAAGCCCTCCAGATGGTGGACCAGGGTAAGCCACCTCCTATTTGTATTTTGTGCGAACTTGACTGCATATCTTAACGCAAAAGAAGACATCTAGTAATCACGGTCCACATAAAATTCGGACGATTGTCAAGTTCACTTATACAAGTAAGACCAGAACACATTAAAAACAAAAGTTCACTGATACGACCAGGACGGACCGGACCAGACCACACATGCAAAAGGAAAAAGTTATTTGGTGGTCGTGGAGAATAGTATCTTAGGGCAGTTTGATTGTTGATATTAAATATAAAAGTTTAAGGAAAATATGTAATGTTTAAAGATAAAAATGTGATAAAATATGTTGTGAAATATGAGATGAATTATACTGTGAGATTGCTTATATTATGTTTAGTTAAGATAGGATATAAAGAGAGTAATTATTTTTAATCGTTAGATGAAAGATTCTCTATATCCGACGGTAGATATATATAATACCTATGTTGGTATTGTATATCCCCATTTTGCATCATATACTACTAGCATATCACCCGTGCTATGCACGAATGATATTAAAGTTTAATATTTTTTTAAATGTCTTCTTTTTTTCATTTTTTATATTATATTAAAGTTTAATATTTTGATAATAATCATATGTGTTAGACTTTTTAAGGAATTAAATATCTTTTTTATTTTATTATATTATATTAAAATTTAATATTTTGATAATAATCATATGTGTTGGACTTTTCAAGAAATTTTTTTTTATACTTGTTCTTAATGCATTAAAGTGTTATTATGAGAGATAATAATCATATGTGTTGGGACTTTTCAAGGAATTCATATGTATTGAATTTCAAAGAATTTTTTTTATGTTTGTTCTTAATGTATTAAAGTGTTATTATGAGGGTAAGACTTTGGGGTTGGGAGAAGTCAATAAATGCTAAGGTTTTTTTTTTTTTTTTAAATAAAAAAATCAGGAAATTTAGATTGAGAGATTGGAGCTCCTACAAAACTTAGGGTTAAAAATCCCTTTTTACTTAATATATAGTATAGATCCGGACTCTTTATATCTAGAGCAACCAAACATGGGATATAGAGAGACAATAAAACATGTGAGATTTACCTCATATTATATCCGGTTTCTCTCATATCCACCCATTATATATGGTAAACAAATAAGGCACTGTATTGTGTTTAGTAGAGATTGTAAAGTTTACGATTTTGTGTTGAATAATTGAAAGTAACATAATATATTTATGTTGACTAATTAGAGAATAGCAGGAGTCATGGTTCATTAATTGATGCTCGTAAACCACAAATAATTTTTCAAGAGGGAAATAGTGTCCAATATTAGCTTCCATTTTACATTCAAACATTTCAATGTTCTAGTTAAAAGTAATCCCAATTACCACTACTAACAATCAAAAGGCAATGTTTTGTACATCCGGCATGGCAACCCCTTTGATGAAATTTTGATAAACAGTATCTCGGATGCTCTGAAGATCCAATGAATGAAATCTTATTTTGTAAACACTGAACAATAGTCAAAATCAAAATTGTTTTGAGCATATTATTCCTTCTTGTTGATTTGCTCTTCATGCTCACTCAGGTTCTTAAAGATCACTGTGTTGAATTGATGTCCATGGAAGCTCCAACAGATTCCTCAACAATCTTGGAACCCGAGGTAGAACCCCTTGCTTTGAGCACTAAAGCTTTCTGGAATGCAGCTGTCCCATTCAGTTCAACTTCTACTTCTAGTCAAGATGTTTCCACTTCAAAGGAGAGTGGAACTGTTACGAGCAATGGAAATGATGGTAAATCTACAAAGTCAGCGGATTTTAACATCAAGGCTGCTGTTTTGGTTCTTATCTTCACCATGGGCTCGTTCTATGTATGGTCAGGGCATTGTAACAGACTACTTGAGCTTAACTTGTTAGTTCTACTGTGGTGGCATTTCGGAGTTTGCTGGAGTCTTTTGTGATTTCTTTGAGTTATTTTATATATTAAAAGCAATGTCGTATTCCAATTCAAAGAAACACGGCTAGGTAGGTCTATAAAAAATTAATTTCGAGTTGTAATGAATTGTTCATATCAATGTTTAAATGGTGAAAAGATAGAAAATAAAAACATTTTTTTACTTTTTTTTTTCTCCCTCCATTAATTTAAATCTCTCGTAATCTACCAAGGGGCTAATCTTGTGTACAAATTTGCACCTCTGCGACTGCCAGATTGATTGATTGAGAATTTGAAACTAAACTACTGTGAAAAATAAACTAAAATTTTATTTTTTATTGGTCACAAAAGCAATATTGGACTGCTAAAAGGAGTTACGCAATATTGATACATTTTTTTCCCATGCAAAATTTCAGTTAAATTACAATAATTTTTTATTTTTGAGCATATCATAAATAAATACACATTTGTTGAGGTTTAGTTGAATCCCGAAGGGGCAGGGAAAACTAGTATTATTCTCACAATGAATAAAGCATTAAATCAAAATGTAATCCTTCAACCCCAAAAAAAAAAAAAAAAAAAAAAAAAAAAATTTATTAGACAACAAAAGAATTTAGTAGTTCTTGAATTAAATGTCTTGCAAATCTTCAATAAAAGAACAGTCAACAGCATTTCTTTTGCAAGCTTGCCTTGGATATAGCCCCCTTTCAAAAAGGGATTTGCTGACAAAACTAGCATTTGTATTGTAAGGCTACCACCTACCTGATCACCAAATCACTTTTGAAGAATTGCGTCGTCCTAAATATCAAACTAAGTAATAGAGTTTTCCCACAAAACAGCGAAATGATTATTTTAGGCAACTTCAATGCCTGGATTGCTTCTAATTTGCAGCATCACTGGGAAGATCAGGCCCAGCAGGGATTTTTCCAGGATAGTTGGTATTTGACGAATCTGACCCTATCAAACTGCAGATTGCATTGCAGAACCAATAAATTAGTTGATTTAAAAAATAAAAAATAAGGAGAATGTGTAAATTCTCCTGGTTACAGTAATGACAGGCTCACCTTCTGTCAACAATGACCACTGAACGAAGCTCACAATTGTTAAACCTGAATACACAGATCACAGACAACAATTGATCAATTATACATAAGGATGATCGCAGATAACATTTGATCAGTTGTGAAGAACAATGACGCAAGGAAGTCATCAATGAGCTTGTGTGCAAAATGTACGATACCTGTTAGGCCAATCCATAATTTTTATGTATGCAAACTTAAATTTACATCTGTCCAGCATCGAAAGTTCATAATTCATTACACTCAATGGACGAGCATCGTCATATTCAGATGAAATTTAGAACAATTTACGCATATCTAAATCTATACATAGTGTGTGGGGGGTGAATTTCACACAATAGAATCAGAGATCTGCAATCAACCAGAGTGCTGCCTTGTTGGGGTTTGGCTGGAGATGCCCCACTGCAAGCAAGAGTGATCGCTTTGTTCAATCACGGAGCACCGATTCTCCCAATGTGAAATTCACCCCCTCATACAGGCAAAATCCACTCAAGACTATTCTTACCAGAAACAATAAGTCCTTGTTTGGCATGCACTAAAAAAGTGCACTTTTTTGCATATATACACTTGTTTGGGTCACATCAATCAACATCCATTAACATCTCCTCTCTACTTTTCTACCTACTTTCTCTACTTTTCTACACATTTTTTTATAAAAAGTCAAAAAGTGTACTTATTTAGAGCATCCCAAACATCTCCTAAATATATTTTTCTATAACCAAACCAAACCAAACCAAACCAAGCCAAGCCTTAAGTCCCCTCAAATGGGGTCGGCTACATGGAGATAAGGAGTGAGAGTTAGGCAGACAAAAAACATAAAAGTACACACCAGGAAGGAGCTTATAAACTAATTCTGGCAGTGCACAACCTGTGTGCGTTTGTGTTGCATGTTTTGTATGTTTTAGCTCTTCGATGGCTAAATGCCTAGGGAAAAAGCAATTCAGCGTATAGAAGTCAGCCTTCTTCCTCTTCATCTAGGAGGGCATACTAGTCTACAGGTGTTGAAGTCCATCCTCTTTAAATCATGAGTTTGAAATGGATTGACCACAGGATAGGACAGTAAGGTTTCTCTCCACACCAACTAGTGTTCGTGAAAGCTTGTGGCAGGCCCTTCTCCGGTCACCAAGTGGGTGGCAAAGAATTTGGTATTAATTGATAAGGTGTTAACTACATGTTCAAGAACCAGTCAAACAATAGTCCAAAAACTTTATGAACGAAATATTAATAATTAATGGGAGTAAAGAATTTCCTTTAATTCGTTGCTTGATGTAGATATTCAATCAGATAGCGAATATGTTGCCCTCTAGAAGTAAAACTTAGTAAGCCAATGACACTTACGGTTTGCATAGTTCACTCTTTATGTCCGGATGACAATCATTGCCAAATGCACTTAGGGTATGAATCAAGAATCCACTGTGGGTAACAACCGCAATCTCCTTCTCTTCACGTGTCCACAACCTAGACGGAATGAAAACAAATATATTATAATGAAAAGAAGAAATTGCCAACTGTCATATCAAACTTTGTAATACCCAGTGGCCAATAGGTAAAATATATAAATTAGATATATGAGACTGCTATTTATGTGCTAAAATATTCGATTCGTATTTAGAGAAAAAAAAAAACCATATCAAACTTTAATCAAGGCATATCTGCTAGCAATACCCAGTGGCCAAATGTGTAATGAAGTTTCAAACACCTCTTACTCAACAGTAATAACAAAATGGAAAACATGCAAGGAATGCAAAAGGAAGCACAATTAGTAAAAAATAAAAAACTAGGAGGCCAATTTATGTCCCATAAATAAAAAAATAAAAAAATAAACCAACTGCCTTTTCCTTGATGTTCAACGGCACCAATGTGCTTAATGGGATCACTTTTAAAAAAAGGAAAGGAAAGCAAAAGGAAGGAAAAAAAAAAAATGGACTCTTCAATAATGATGAAAGATTGTCCATGAACAAATTAAACCACTTCTAGCTGAGAAAACAAAATTCCAGTTTTTAACACCAGAATTCTTTCAGTAGGAACATCAAATTTTAGGCCTACATATACTAACAGCAGAGATAAGGAATCACCAGTTCAGAAGCTTCATTCCCCTTGCAGCAAGTTCTTCATCCTTCTCTCTGATGTCAGGCTTCCACAAAATGTCAGCATCATTTTCAATCTGAAGAGAAGTACAAACAAAGTATTATTCTTTTTTGTCGACAAAAGACGGGGCAAGTGGGACCCAGAGGTAACCCTGCAGAGGAGCAGACAGTTGCTCCCCCCTCAAAAGGTATACATAGATGCACGTATTCATACACATAACCCATGGCCAATTTTCCACTACCGTAAATGACAATTATAAAAAAGCACTTGCCAGTGAAAAATCAATAGCTGGAAAAAGAGGTTTATATTCGCTAATGCTTCTCCTCTTATCACATGGATGAACACCCTGCATTATAACAGATGTGAAATCAGTTACCCAAGGATTTAAGTGTCATTTAGAAAAGGGGAGGGGAGAAAGTAAAAAAGCAAAAAAAGAAGTGGGAAGCCTCAATTAACTATGAGTAGTTACAAGTGTGGCAAAACAATGGTCCTGCAGGATATATACTTAAAAATCAGAGGTCCAAGCAACTAAAACATGATATGCAACAGTTAGAAAGGCCACCTAAAAATGAAAAATAATTTCCTTAAAGATCACATTACCTAATGGAATGCTACTTCACAATGGAATTAAAGGTAAATCCCAGAAACTCCTATTAATTCTTATTCAGAAGGAGTTCAATTATAGTTACTAATATGAAACCAGTAGTTGAAAGGACAAACCAGTTGATATAGAAAACCCAATATTTACCAAAGTGCAAAAGCTGAAGGCATTTTACTACTTGAAAGATGAGTTATAAAATGCAACACAAGCCTCTCGAGTGTTATTTATATTTAACAAGTATAAAAGAGAGTTGAACACCACTTATGTTACATTGGTTTGAATTTTTCTGACACATTCTGAAGTGTACTGCATTGTGAAACGAAGCAACACCAATAGGATTTCATTGCAAACAAATGACATGAAGAATGTACTTTTACTCCCCAGTCCTCATCACTTAAGCCGTAGGGAATTTTATTCCCTTCTCTTATTGGGCAAGCCCCAAAGTCAACATTGCAAAAATCCAAAATCCTGGGAGTAGGCAGCCCAGATCATTTTCACTATACAACTCAAAATAGTGATCTAATCATCCATTAAACCATAAACCTGTATTCTCTGTACTCACACTTGTCCTTGTAAGGCCTTCAAATTGTATGTACTCGTCCTAACTCCACATTGGATAGTCTGTGACCCTAAAATGTTAAATGCAAAACATGTCTACCAAAGTCCCTGCAAGTTTAAGAACTGTGCTACAGGCAGACAATAAACTAGCACCTAAGGAACAACACACATCTCTGTCAACAGGCAAGAACATCAACAAGCCAAAACAACATTTTTGTGCTGTAGAATTCTAGACAACAATCAAATGAGGTAAGTCAAACTCAAAACAGTAGCATACTTACCTCTTCCCCCTGTCAATTAACTAGAGAAAAAAAAAAAAAAAAGCACTAGCGTATCTGGACTCGGAAATGCTGAAAATCAACCAAGGTAGTAGACCAAAAGTCTTTGAGAAGCTACAAAGTCATAAGAATAGAGTACCTGATGATCATAACAATTTAATGTAGATGTGGATGCAACAGATAATATCAGAAATGATTCATGTGGATCTTCAAAGTATAAACCTTATATAGAAACTAAGAGAACCAAAGTAATTAGACAAAGATAATTGAGAGTAAGAAATAGACCCATTATATTATATATTCATTGCAGGAAAAAAAAAGTTCAGACATTAAATGTCACATACCAAATGTTCACGACAAAGCTCAACTGCGATGAATGGTGGGCAACTTAGACTTGAGAATGCAGGACGGCTACTTTTCCCAGTATTTGCCACCATTAAAGGAGGTGCATCAATCCCATTCATGTAACCTTCACCCCCAAAAACTCCAACTGCTGTTTGCATGGTCCTACAATGCAGCCATTAGTAATCACACTCGTACATATATGTTAAAATACTTCAGCTATTAGCATGAAGATCCCATCCTACAATGAACATGATGAAGATCATGGAAAGACGAAAAAGAGCAAATTTGGAATTTCACATGAAGCACATTCAGGGTATCAAGAATTAAAGATTTGGAATAATTTCGAGTCTTCATGTCATTATAGTAGGTTTTAGTAATTAAGGGTATAATGGTAATTCCAATAATTGTTGGAGATGAGTTATACGAGTAGCCCATGGGTTTTATTATTTTGGATCAAGTTATTAAATGGGTCATTATATATGGGTTTTATTATGTCTAAAATAATCTTAGTGGTCAAAAGTCCAAATTTCCTATTTTAATATTGAAGTAGAATTAGAAGTCATTAAAATTTGTTATTATGATTGAAGTAGAATTGGAAGACATAGTTGGTCTCGAATATTAGTAGTTACTAAATATTTTTAGTTTCTAAATTTGAGTTATAGTCCTTATAAAATTAGGAGAGTCTTTAACCTATAAATATATGTATAATCTCAATGATTGAAGAGAAGAGTTGATATTATGAAAATTTGAGATTGTGTTTGTGTGATTGGCCTATCCCTTCTGAGGGTGAAGCACCTCTCTCTCTCTCTCTCTATCTCTCTCTCTCTATAGCAAGGTAGTTCATGTCACGGTTCACAATGCTTAGAACAGCCACCCAACAGCCCCTAAACACTTGTGGTTTGATTCCCAAAACCCTACCCATTTACAAATCCTTCAACTCCTATTTTTTAAATACTTTTGCAGCCACAAAATCCCACCAAATCCAGCCCTATAAGTCTATTGTTGCTGCTGTCAGTATACTTAACCCAGGCTCATTACTTGTAGGAAAGTAATCCCTACTTGTCCTACATCAATTTGGTATCAGGGCTTCAAGATCCTACCTTGTTCCTTACCAATCTGTTGATGAAATTGCTTTCTTCATTACAATGTTGACAAGCATTGAATTAAATTGGAAGTTTGAAGCCTTGTCAACAAATTATAGAGCTACTAAGAAAGATGTTGTGATGTTAAAGGAGGATTTTATGATAATTAAGGAAGATGTGGAAATAATAAAGAGTGTTGTGCATACTATCAAAATAACTTTGAATAGGTTGAAAGCTTTCATGGAAAGATTGTTGGCTGCTGTTTTAGAGAAGACTACTATCCAGGAGCAACAGGATGATAGTGTTGAAGATTTTGAAGAAAATATGAAAGAGCAAGATGAACATGTTGCTAGTATTGAGGATGTTGAAGAAACGAAGGCGAAAATTAATTTATTTACTAAAGAAAGCACGAAAGATCATCATGATCAAGGTTCTAAAGCGAAGGAAGCCAAAGAAAATGATGAGAATGCAACTAAACTTTCTGCTTTTCACGAGAAAAATGAAGTTCACATTGAATTTATTATTCCTTATAAATTCAATGCGGTCAATGGAGTGATAACAACATTGAACTTTTTGATTTTCTCATCGTTCATTCAAAACAATCAATTTGAATGGTAGCAAGTGTAAGGTCCATAATCCTTACACTCCAACATTATAAAACACGAGGTTGAATTTTTTCAAATGTAAGGGAGAATGATGAAGATCATAGAAAGAAGAAAAAGCAAATCTGGAATTTCACATAAAGCATATTCAAGGCATCAAGAATTAAAGATTTGGAATAATTTCAAGTCTTCATGTCATTATCGTAGTTGTCAAATCGGGATTCGAATCGTGAATCGTAAAGATTTGGTCACTTTTTCTAAATTACTTAGAAAAATATATCTACACCCTTGGATGTTAAATATATTTTATGAATATGACATATATGACTTAAATCAATAAAAATGTTGTTTTGAATGACGGCCACATAGTTTAATAGGTAAGAAGTTAACAAATGTTACTATATAAGATCACCATCTTAGCTTTTTCTTTTTCTAGATATTTCTTATTAACCATTCTTAAAAAAAATAGTACGTAAAAACAAACTCTCAATTTTCAAAGTAACAATAATTTAACAACAATATTGATATTTAGACAATAAGCATACATATTTTTCCAAGTAACAATGACCAAATAATAGAATTATTTAGGATCTTTTATTTTAAAGCCTAAAATATTTTAAAAGGTATAACTGACCTCACTTATGTAATATTCAACTATATTTAATTTAATAAAATAGTAATAGATAATTCATGGTATAAGTTACTTTAATCTTAAAGAAGATATATTATGATTTTTTAAGAAAAAAAATGAGAAGCTTAAAAACATGTTGGGTGTAACTGAATCTAATTAGATCCTATTAAAAACGCCATGATTACTAAAATAATAACAAATCATGTATATGTATTGGTTATTTTGGTACTAAACGCTATTAGAAGTTGTATTATGTCATTTTTACTAAAAAGATGAAGAAAAAAATAATCAAAAATATGTTGGACACGATAGGTTCAAGAATTACATGAACCGTAAAAAGTGAATCGAATCGTAGATTGATTGTGAATCGTGTGATTTACTATAGATTCACTTCCAAAAGAGATTCCCCTGTAGATTCGTATCGATTTTGCAAAAATTGCGAATCATATCGTGAATTGAATCGCAAATCGTAAGATTTTAATAACAAAGGTCATTATAGTAGGTTTTAGTAATGAAGGGCATAATGTTAATTCCAATAATTGTTGAATATAGGTTGTAGGGGTCACCCATGAGTTTTATTATTTTGGGTCAAGTTATTAAATGGATCATTATATATGTGTTTTATTATGTCTAAAATAATCTTAGTAGTCAAAAGTCCAAATTTCCTATTTTAATATTGAAGTAGAATTAGAAGTCATTAAAGTTTCCTATTATGATTGAAGTAGAATTGGAAGTCATAGTTGGCCTCGAATATTAGTTGTTGCTAAATATTTTTAGTTTCTAAATTTGAGTTACAGTCCTTATAGAATTAGGAGAGTCTTTAACCTATAAATATGTGAAATCTCAATGATTGAGAAGAGTCAATATTATGAAAATTTGAGATTGTGTTTGTGTGATTGGCCTATCCCTTGTAAGGGTGAAGCACCTCTCTCTCTTTGTCTCTCTCTCTAGCAAGGTAGTTCACGTCATTGTTCATAGTGCTTAGAACAGCCACCCAACAGCTCTTGAACACTTGTATTTTTTCATTTTTACTAAAAAGATGGAGAAAAAAATAGTCAAAAATATGTCGGACACGATAGGTTAAAGAATTGCATGAACTGTAAAAAGTGAATCAAATCGTGAATCGATTGTGAATCATGTGATTCACTATAGATTCACTTCCAAAAGAGATTCTCCCGTAGATTCGTATCAATTTTGCAAAAATTGCGAATCAAATCGTGAATCGAATCGCAAATCGTAAGATTCTGATAACAAAGGTCATTATAGTAGGTTTTAGTAATTAAGGGTTTAATATTAATTCCAATAATTGTTGGACATGGATTGTAAGGGACGCCCATTAGTTTTATTATTTTGGGTCAAGTTATTAAATGGGTCATAATATATGTGTTTTATTATTTCTAAAATAATCTTAATGGTCAAAAGTCCAAGTTTTCTATTTTAATATTGAAGTAGAATTAGAAGTCATTAAAGTTTCCTATTATGATTGAAGTAAAATTGGAAGTCATAGTTGGTCTCGAATATTAGTAGTTGCTAAATATTTTTAGTTTCTAAATTTGAGTTATACTCCTTATAGAATTAAGAGAGTCTTTAGCCTATAAATATGTGTAATCTTAATGATTGAGAAGAGTTAATATTATGAAAATTTAAGATTGTGTTTGTGTGATTGGCTTATCCCTTGTGAGGGTGAAGCACCTCTCTCTCTCTCTCTCTCTAGCAAGGTAGTTCACGTCACTGTTCACAGTGCTTAGAATAGCCACCCAACAGCCCCTGAACACTTGTATTTTTACTCCCAAAACCCTACGCCTTTGCAAACTCTTAAACTTATATTTTTAAAAATACTTTTGCAACCACAAAATTTCACCAAATCCAACCCTATAAGTCTATTGTTGCTGCTGCCAGTATACTTAATCCAGACTCACTACTTGAAGGAAAATAATCCCTACTTGTCCTATATCATAACGTTTCAACCAATTCCAATTCACAAATCATATGGAAATTCATATATGGACTTCTCTTTTTTGTTATGTCTTTTGATATTTGGCCTTTTTTTAAAATATTATGCTTCATCAAGACCTTGCCAAATCCTTCTTTTGATATTCACAAATCCTTCTTCTCCACGCGGTTCTATCAAAGGTCATTTCGTTAGTCAAATTAAGTAGATCCATATCTCTATTTACAACGCTAGCCAACATTAATTTAGGCCTACCCGGTCCTTAACACCTCCATCTATCGTCACTGTATCGTATCTCTTCATTACTGCTTCTGTTGGTCTCCGTTGAATATGACTAAACCATCTCAATCGATTATCTTTCAACTTATCTTCTATTGGTGCTACTCCTAACCATCAAGATTTTGCCAATCTAGATAAATTAGTTATGCTGCCCATTAAATGAACAAAGGAAAAAAAGGAAAAGAAATATTGTAGACAGCCTAACTAAGGAAAAAAAAGCATGCCATATATGAACAAAAATGCCTTGAGTAGTATTCATTTATGTGGTGTGGTACATGGATGAAACCAATGTAGTTTCAAATTACAAAACATTTAAACATGCAACACAATAAGGTATCATAAATAAATAAAAATCAGCTTCAAATGAATTCAAATATGTTAATAAGATTAATATAATTAAACCACAACCAAGGCAGTTCAAAAGTCACAATTATATATGCAAGCAAGTCAACCTTGAAAAATAGTATATTTTGCAAGCTTGTCTTTCTTCTCCTTCTCCTTTTCTATTTTAATTTATTTCTTTGGCTGAACATGTGCATACATCCACACACAACAATCACAAGCTTGCCGGATGACATAGAGAACTAAGGTAGAAAACTTTGTATAGTTCATAACATAAAGGCTTCAGTGTGGACAGAAACTATGACAAACTCATACCTTAACAAAGGGGAAGTTACGACTAATTCGACCTTCTTGGAAATCCCACAAGTATGAACATGCTTCCGTAGGTTATCTACCTGTTACAACCACAAAGTTCTTCTGAAGCATTCTTTAATACTAATATATGAAATGGAAAGAAAGGTATAATAAATTTCTAATCAAAACTGTACTCCTTTGTTGACCAAACATTTTGTACTACAACCATATAAGAAAACTAAAATCAAACAGTTTCTGCAAAACCATATCGAAAAATTCTCTCTTCACTTGAAGAGACAATTAATCAGGACTGCCAAAAGAAAAAATCCACTCTTAATAAAACTGATGCATAAGATGGTAGGATTGCCTACTGAGTCAACTGATAACAAAACCATATCTTAATGGCTATTACCTGCTGCCAGCCAAGAGGCGTGAGATGTGCATCAAAGAGCTCATCTGATAAGTATGCACTATGGTCCTTTTCTCCTTCTACGTTGTGGATGCCTTGTGCATGCCTCACCTACATAAATGGGTATTAAGACCAAAATGCATTGGACAGTGCAAATGGAAAGCCAAGTCTGTTGCAGTTTCAGATCCACAGATCATCAGACCTCTTTTTTACCACTGGACAAAAGAGAAAAGGAAAAGCCAAAAAGAAGGACACAAATGGCACAAACCAGGTGAATTGTTTTACAACGGTGCAATGGAAACAAGCTCAGGGCCCCAGTGGAATCCATATCTGCAAGTTAACATTGAAGAAATGGGAGATTATTTACGAAGGTAATCAATATATCAACTTTAGAAAATGCCTATCAAATAAAGGGATTGAGTAAAAGTAATAACCACATGTCCGAATTCAGGACTCAAAGACAGAACATGCAATTCATGTCAGAGAGAATTTATTAAATATGTGCATCTACTACCAAAATCAAAGAGTCAAGGAAAAATCTCACCCCAAGCAACACAAACAACATAGCTTTAGTTGTCAACTTCCAAAAATCATATGCATGATTATACAGATCTGATAATAAGTAACATTTAATCTAACAGGTAAGCAACATCACTTCCAGAGTTTTTTGGTTACTTCAACAGCTTAAGAACAGAACTGGCATCACCCAATTAACATCTAAAATAGAAAATAGCAAATGCCATGACTCTGCAGCCACATCACAATGAATCAGAGGATGATCCACTATCTCCTCTGCTCTTTTGCACATACAGCATCTATTAGGCAATCTGAAGCCTCTCTTCATCAAATAACAGGGGAAAAAAAAAAAAAAATTGAAGAAAAAAACGTGTTTTGCCTACGAAGAAATAACTGAGGCTTTATGTTTCTCTTAATTATCACATAAGAGAAGCATAATCAATGAAAAAACACCGATCTAACCCAACTAAGTATTGGTCTTTTATTGGTCTTTTGTTTTCAAATGAAATATAAAACACACTAAAACTAGCTGAAATAGATGGTCCAAAATCTACTACATATAAATAGTTCCAATATTTAACTGGCCATTCCTACAGTCTTGTGCTTTTTGAGAAACAAATTCCATTTAAATATTGTGTAAAGGTGATGCAAAACATTTACTGCTATTTAGGTTTGCATGCTGGCTACTTGCACATCATGGCAACTTGTTTATTAGATTTAGATCTATTAAATATATACACAGGCGAGGTTACATCATAGCCTACTTGGACAAGTGGGGTCGGCTACATACATGAATTCATATCCTTTTATACTACCATATTCCAAGTCATGTAGCCGACCCCACTTGTTTAGGAAACAAGGCTTTTGGTTTGATTTGGTTCATTGTGCAGAAGGCTAGTCTTTTGCCCACAAGCATGGGTGTAGGGGAAACTTCTCCATGGAACTTTTGATTGGAATGAGGTGCTGAAGTGGGCACCTTGAACTAGGTGTAATTTGGATTCTAACTACTCTATCCCAAATCTTCAGTTGCCGTCCCATCACTAAGATATTACAGTTACATTTCAAGAGAAGCAAGTTCAGAATGAGGTCATGCAATGTTAGCCTAACAAAATTTAGAAAATGGAGAAAGGTTTTGAAATCGTCCCCACACAATTCAAAAAAAAAAAAACAAAAAACTAGCTTCCTATTGATGTTCGGTAAAATCCATTATGCAAACAGAGAGATTATGGTATTGCAACAGTAGCTTTCAACCTCTGTTAAGTGAGTTATGTTATGTGTTTTTAATTTCATAATCAATATATTTAATCCATTCTAATGTACACAGTTTGTAAATGTGATATTGTCGTAAATGCAAAGAATTTTCACCCAATAATTAGTTGTACATGCTTTGTTCATCATCTGTTTGTGCATCTGCTTGTCAATTGGCCCCCAATATGTCCTTAATAAGTATCCAGTAAGTCTGCCTACCCTAAGCAGCCCTATAAAATTTATAAAAAAAAAAAAGAAAAAAAAAACTAATTGTCTGTTACAATGCACACTTTGGCCTTCATTTCTAATAAGTAAAATTCGTATATTCAATAACTTTTCCTCTACATGTTTGAAGAAATGTCCGAGCCAAAAAAAGTCCAGAAAGCGAATTCAGATATACACACACAAAGCCAGTAACGCAGAGGAATCGTATCGTAGGGTCTATTATAACGCCAACGAACTCAGATCAAGCCAAAGTGCACAAAAAAAAGAATCTAATCTACCGCAAAAACCACCAATAATCAGAAAACAACATCTAATACATTAATACAACCAACACATTTCAAATCTACAACACAAGATAATCGTTCGTAAACATCTAGATCAGAGACTCATATGAACGGAAGATCTAGAACCATCAAATCGAACAGAGTTCAATACATACAAAAACATATACACATATGCACAGAAAACAAAACACTCGCATATACATACATAGAGAGAGAGAGAGAGAGAGAGAGAGAGAGAGCATTGAGAAATGTTTACCAACCGGAGAGAGGGGATAAGGAACAGAGAACAGAGAGACGAATCGGAGGCGGTGTGGCTCCAAGAAGGGAGGAACGATGATGGAGGTGGTGTTTGGGAGAAATGGAAAAGGAAGAGGAGGTGGAGGTGGTTAATAAAGGTGGAAATGGGGAGGGGTTATTGAAGTGGTTAGAAGAAGAAAAATTGGTTAAGAGGGTCATGGTGAGAGAGGCTGGCGTGCGCCGTGTGTTACTTCGCCCCTCTGATTCGGGGTTCTCAAATTATTATTATTATTAGTTTATTCCACGTATCTGTTTCGATTCCAACGTCTCTCTCTCTCTCTTCTATTTAGCCAACGAAACCATTTTATTTTTTTTAAGACTATCTTTCAAATTTAATGATATATAAGTGACATGATTAATTGATAATTAAAGACTATATGAGATAAAATATTACTTTTTAATATTTCAATTGATTTGTCACACCACTAAACTTAAAAATTTAATCTAATATTTTGTCTTAAATAATAATATTATTTTTTCAAACTAAATACACAATAATATAATAAAATCTTTGATTGAAATGCTAGTGTGTGCACCTTGAAATATTTATCAGTCACAAATATACTTTTGTGTTATATTTCTTTAGAAGTTAACACACTATCATCTAATTATCCTTCCGTTGTTTGGATTGGTAAGATTTATTATGACGGTTTTGCTTTTTTGAAATCGTTCATTTTGTTGATTATTTTATATATATTATAATCTATTAAATTTATCATATTTTTTAAAATAAAAAAAGACAATAATTGTATTTTTAAAAATATATCATTTATTTTTTTATAATAAATGTAATAAATTAAATAAATTATAATTATTAAATTGATTTAAATTTTTAAAAAAATAATATATATATATATAAAGAGTTTGATAAAATAAATAATTTAAATTGTCATAAAAATATCCCTAATAAATTTTATGGCCCACAGGCCCTCCAGATGGTGGACCAGGGTAAGCCACCTCCTATTTGTATTTTGTGCGAACTTGACTGCGTATCTTAACACAAGAGAAGACACCTAGTAATCACGTTCCACATAAAATTCGGACGATTGTCAAGTTCGCTTATACGAGCAGGACCAGAACACATTAAAAGCAGAAGTTCACTGATACGACCAGGACGGACCGGACCAGACCACACATGCAAAAGGAAAAAGTTATTTGGTGGTCGTGGAGAATAGTATCTTAGGGCAGTTTGATTGTTGATATTAAATATAAAAGTTTAAGGAAAATATGTAATGTTTAAAGATAAAAATGTGATATAATATGTTGTGGAATATGAGATGAATTATATTGTGAGATTACTTATGTTATGTTTAGTTAAGATAGGATATAAAGAGAGTAATTATTTTTAATTGTTACATGAAAGATTCTCTATATCCGACGGTAGATATATACAATACTCATGTTGGTATTGTATATTCCCATTTTGCATCATATACTACTAGCATATCACCCGTGCTATGCACGAATGATATTAAAGTTTAATATTTTTTTAAATGTCTTCTTTTTTTCATTTTTTATATTATATTAAAGTTTAATATTTTGATAATAATCATATGTGTTAGACTTTTTAAGGAATTAAATGTTTTTTTTTATTATATTATATTAAAGTTTAATATTTTGATAATAATCATATGTGTTGGACTTTTTAAGAAATTTTTTTTATACTTGTTCTTAATGCATTAAAGTGTTATTATGAGAGATAATAATCATATGTGTTGGGACTTTTCAAGGAATTCATATGTGTTCGATTTCAAAGAATTTTTTTTATGCTTGTTCTTAATCATTAAAGTGTTATTATGAGGGTAAGACTTTGGGGTTGGGAGAAGTCAATAAATGCTAAGGTTTTTTTTTTTTAAATCAAAAAATTAAGAAATTTAGATTGGGAGATTGAAACTCCCACAAAACTTGGGGTTAAAATTCCCCTTTTGCTTAATATATAGTATAGATAGATCCGGACTCTTTATATCTAGAGCAACCAAACATGAGATATAGAGAGACAATAAAACATGTGGGATGTACCTCATATTATATCCGGTTTCTCTCATATCCGCCCATTATATATGGTAAACAAATAAGGTACTGTATTGTGTTTAGTAGAGATGGTAAAGTTTACGATTTTATGTTGAATAATTAAAAAGTAACATAATATATTTATGTTGACTAATTAGAGAATAGCAGGAGTCATGGTTCATTAATTGATGCTCGTAAACCACAAATAATTTTTCAAGAGGGAAATAGTGTCCAATATTAGCTTCCATTTTACTTTAGTCGGATCCTTTTTAGAGTATTACTGAAGTGAATCATATTTTATTTTTAGAATAAGTGGTTATCAGTGGTGCTACAAACATTAATTAACATATTAATTAGTGTATCAACATATGTTATGATATTGTCACTTTAACATTGTGGCCAAAGCCATTGATTGGCAATTCATCTCAAATTACCCCCATCCATCCAGGCACAAATCCCTTTCCTTTGTCAGTTGGAAACCTCCTGAACCTCCCAGATAAATATACTTTGCACTGATGGTGCTGCAAAGGGTTATCCGGGAGAAGCTTCGGCGGGTGGTCTTATTAGAAACTCCTTGGGTAACTGGGTGTGTGGTTCCAGGAGAAACATTGGCATCTCAAATAGTGTGGCTGCAGAATTGTGGGGCCTTGCGGGATGGTTTACAACTGGCCTTTGATCTGAATCTATGCGACATAGATGTGGAAATTGATGCTCTAACAATCTAGCAACTCTTAAACAAACCTGTTCCTCAACACCATCAATTAAGCAACCTTATATTTGATTGCAGGTTTCTCATAGATCAGTTAGGAGTGACAGAAGTGAGGCACATCTTCTGTAAAGCAAATGGTTGCGCAAATATCTTGGTCAAGGAAGACAGCTCATTGACTGAAGGCTTTGTTATCGATCCTACTTTACCTAGTTTTATATTAGATAAATTACGTAATGATGCATTAGGGGTTTTGTATCACAGACTTGTATTTGACTCTATTTAAGTTTTATGATATCCTTCCTTCTATTACCCAAAAAAAAAAAAAAATATTGTCATTTTAACATTATCACCCTACGCATTGCATAAATTATAAAAATTTAAAATCTTTAAAATTATGTTACATTATCCGATAATATTATTCTATTTTTTTATTTTATTTTATTTGGAATAGCAATTCTTATATAAAAATTGTCTATAATCACATAATAACACATAACCATGACAACTGTGACAGTCATATTAACTATAATAAAAAAATAAAATAAAATAAAAAGAAGAAGAAGAAGGTTATGTTTGTTTTATTTTCTAAAGTACAAGGCCCAAGTTACTTTTACCAATATACCACGCTCGTTTACCTATTGCATAAATAATTGGCCAGATTATCCAAAAAATAAAAAATTAGAGTTTGAGTTATGTAACAAAATAGATTATGAGTTTTTAATTTTATTAATTTAAACTTTATATTTTGGATTTGTTTTTAATCAAAATTATTTGTCTATTTTGGTTAAGTAAAATCAATGAAAAAATAGATATTTTAGTCATTAAACTCATAAAAAAATATTTTAAACATTTTATGTATACATCCATTGAGTTTAATGAGTAAAATATTATTTTTCAGTCAGTTTTACTAAATGAAAATATACAAATGATTTAGATTAAAAATAAATTAAAAAATTAAGATTTAAATTAATAAAATTAAAAAATTAAAATTTATTTTATTATAAAATTCAAGGTCTGATTTTTTTATTTTTTTTTTTTTGTAATTACCACCTAAATAATTTTATTCTATAGTGTGTATAGATTAAGAATTACGTTACAAGATCCAAGGTAAGTGTTGTTGGGATTTTTCTGTCAATAGAAAAATATATTTAATGGAATTGGTGTTTTTTTGGAGGCATGTGGACTTGGTTTGGTGTATGCGTGGCGGGCTTTGGAAATGCCAACTATTGCTGCAATTATGCAATGGCTGTGATAACATCATGGTTTCTTGTCCTTAGAATGGGCCTGCCGACATTGAAAGAAGAGAAAAGTCACAATGAGTTATGATGCATGGGTAAACGCATTGGCGTTGTTTGAAAAATTAACTGTTTTAGGAGAGTAATGTCAGGATATTAAATTTTTTATTAAATAAATAATTAAATGTCTCATATAGGTGGGTGTCTGTAATTTTCGTAATTTTATAGATTCTACATCTATGTAAGGCCTGGTTTGGGATCCTTAAAATAATTTAAAAAGTTAAAAATTTAATAAAAAAGTTTAAAAGTTATCACTATTCACCAAAAAAATATAAAAAAATTAATTTTATACAAAATTATTACAAACTGAATTGACGTCCCACAAGCACGAGCTGACTTTTGGGGAAAAATTGCACAGGCGGGATGCACAAACAACATAGTGCTGTTCGGCCTGTGAGAGCCCATCACAGATCTCGTTTTGATAATCTGAACCGTTGAATATGTACAACTCGTTGAGTACTATATGTCTATTAAAGATCACGTTAATCGGATATCGCTAACTACATGATCAAATCAGTTTTGTATAAAAAATGGATGGTGTTATAGTTAATAGTTGAAAAAAATTAATCCGATCAGATAGCTATGGATATCCAATCAATGTGATTTTTTATAAGTATATAGTACTCGACGAGTTCTACACATTGAACGGTTCCGATTAGCAAAATGAGACTTGTGGTGGGCCCCCCAAGGGTCGAACAGCACCGTCTATTCAATGCCCGAAAAGGAGGGAATCATCTCTTAGCCTATACACTGCATGTTGTCCCTTACCTCATCCCATCATACAACCTAGTTTATTCCAATCTTTCCCTATATACTAATTTATACAATTTTTTAATACATATTTTTTCGTAAAAAGTTAAAAAATTATCCAAAACAACCATATTTTTTTTCTCAACTTTTTAGTCTAAAAAGTCAAAAAGTGCATTTATTTAGGACACCCCAAACAACTCGTACGGCATTTGGTTATTTCTTTAGTAGAAAATTTGAGATATATAGCATTTGTCGTTTTAGTATGTTATTTTAGTTTTTAATTATTTTAATAAATAAAATTTTTATATTTAAAAAGATGGTTATATTTTTTTTATAGTTAGATGTAATATTTATGAGAGAAAAATAAAATAATTATAAATTTAATGTGATATTTTATTTTAGGAATATTTACCATAAATCCTACTTTACAAACTGTTATACTAAATAGTCCCATTTTTATTTTATTATACCAAATAGTCCTACTAGTGGATTGATTTGGTCCTTTTTGTTTTTATTTTTATTTTTATTTCACTCTGTGGACGAGACTGCCCTTTCATTAATTTACAAACTGTCATTTTTGGTTCATTGATTTGGTCCCACTTTCACTCCGGTGTGGCACACCCTCACAGATTCGCGTGTGTGTATTACCATACCAAAAAATCACCGAGTGTGTGTGTGTGTGATTCACTGATTTGGTCCCATTTTATTATACATATCAACCACACATCGTCTCCATCGGCCCCAAAAAAACACCGCCACACCGCTCCTCCTCTGCAAGACCGCTGGCCACAGCTCCTGCTCCATCTTCCGAGTCCCCCAAACCCTCATCGACATCAACGGCAGTGCCTATCAACCCCACATCGTCTCCATCGGCCCCAAAAAACCACCGCCACACCGTTCCTCCTCTGCAAGACCGTTGGCCACAGCTCCTGCTCCATCTTCCGAGTCCCCCAAACCCTCATCGACATCAACGGCAGTGCCTATCAACCCCACATCGTCTCCATCGATGGAGTTTGCCGAGTGTCGTGGGTTGGTGAGTGCAGGGCCACAAAGGTGAAAACAAATTTTATGTTGACAACACACACTGCCCAGCCGCCCCATCAACGGCGTGTGTGTGTATTACCATACCAAAAAATCACCGAGTGTGTGTGTGTGTGATTCACTGATTTGGTCCCATTTTATTATACCTATCAACCCCACATCGTCTCCATCGGCCCCTCTCAGTGTGTTCGATGTGTCCGATCTGGAATCACATGTGTGTTCGATTGTGTTCGATGTGTTCCATCTGTATGTCTGCGTATATCAGTGTGTTCGATGTATCAGTGTGTAGTAGTGTGTTCGATGTGTTGAAGCCATCGCCATCGCCCTCGGATGATGATGTGTTCGATGATGTTCGATGTGTTCGATATGGAATCACATGTGTCCGATCTGATGCTGTGTGTTAATGGCGTCTTGTGTGTGCTAGAGAGAGAGGAGCTATGTGTGTGGTTGGGTCTCTATGTGAGAGAGGGAGAGAATGCCCAGCCCAAATAAAAACCCCTTACAGCGGTTTGTCATTGTGTGACACCATGGCAGTGTATCACATGCAACACACCACACATTTATTTTAGTAATCACGCACGTGAGCCACACACGCGCATCACCCAATCTTAAAGCCCCCAGCCGCATCAAATATAGGATACATAAGGGTAATTACGTCCCTCAGTATTAAATGGGACTAAATGGTTTAATAGAATAAAAATGGGACTAACTGGTTCATAAGTTCAAATTTTGGGATTTATTGGTAAATCTCCCTTTATTTTATTAATTATTTTGTCTTTTTATAAATTTTAACCAAAAAAATCAAACGCCCACTTGCCAGAAACTAATTTTGTGTAACAATAATGATTTAGAGCAAGAATTTTGATATTCTAATAGAGCACTAATGACATGATACGGAGAAAAAAAAAAAAAAAAAAATCTCATTACAATAGGTGAGGCCTACTGCAAGCGCATTAGAACCGACTTTAGAGTTCAAAAATTAGAAATCCAAAATATTTTTCTTCTGTAATGTAAGGGCATTGATTGGCTCTCGGCAACCAAGATTTTGGAAAGATCAAAAAGTATATTTTATTTTGTATATTTTCTCAACTATTTTGTATAATGTATAAATACATATACATGGGATGAGTTGAGAGGGCATAAGACGAGAGGAATGATGAGATGTTTAAGGTGAGAGAAAAAGTATCATAGGGCATTGGGTAGGTAAGGACTCAATTATTTTCACAGTGATGTGTTCTTTGAATATTTTATATGGTTTTTTTTTTTTTTTTTTTTTTTTTTGTTGATTTTTGGCCTCACAATTAAATAAGGAATTTAGGTGGAGAGCATGCAACAAAATAGATTAAACCAGCGCTTATGCACAAGAAGACAAGAATATCTCTGTGGCTCGTTCACCTGAGGTACTCCGACGATTTAGAGCAAGAATTTTGGTATTCTAATAGAGTACTAATGACATGATACGGAGAAAAAAAAAACAAAACATCTCATTACAACGGGTGAGGCCTACTGCAAGCTCATTTAAACCAATTTTAGAGTTCAAAAATTAGAACTCCAAAATATTTTTGAATAATACTTGAGACCCCCTTTTGGGGGTCACCCCCTCACCCCCCCCTTTGCCATGTGTCAGGGAGTGATTGGAGGAGCAGGAAAAAAAAGAAAAAGAAAAAAGAAAAAGCAACCAATGAGAGAGAGAGGAGGGTCAAAAGGGGTGATGGGAAAAGGAGGATGAATCATTGTTGAATATTTTTCTTTTGTAATGTAAGGGCATTGATTGGCTCTCGGCAACCAAGATTTTGGAAATATCAAAAAAAGTATATTTTATTTTGTATATTTTCTCAACTATTTTGCATAATGTATAAATACAGATACATGGGATGAGTTGAGAGGGCATAAGAGGAGAGGAATGATGAGATGTTTAAGGTGAGAGAAAAAGTATCATAGGGCATTGGGTAGGTAAGGACTCAATTATTTTCACAGTGATGTGTTCTTTGAATATTTTATATATATATATATATATATTGGTGTTGATTTTTGACCTCACAATCAAATAAGGAATTTAGGTGGAGAGCATGCGACAAAATAGATTAAACCAGCACTTATGCACAAGAAGACAAGAATATCTCGGTGGCTCGTTCACCTGAGGTATTCCGACGATCAAAGCAGTCAACTTATCTCTCAAAAATATCAAACAAATATTCAGTCCGTAACTCAAAATAACCTTAGACCTACGGGGTGCCTTATTTTTATAGCCAACAGTGCCCTCATCCCCTACAAAGTCTCATTTCATAGAACTCCAGCACAATACTTATCTCGGACTCTTAGTTAGATATGATGAACTTCTCAAAAGTCTTATCTTTATTCGAACTAAGCGCATCACTTATCTAGGATTTTTATTCCCTATCAAAATATTTCGGATTCCGATATTATAACACCAAATCTCAATAATACCATAATTATATCAAAAATTTGGCTCGTCCACGTGGCACCTCGGCCAACACCTTGGTCACAACTCGGCCACATGGTATGACCTGGAAAATACGTCCCCACACTCTCTATTTTCTATATATAATGGATGTAGGCATTTGAGTTAAATTATGTTAAATATTATGTGTTTCTTTTGTGTATCCATATTTTTATTATGTACTGTTTCCATTGGTAAATAAATCTATATTTTATGGGCGGAAATTTATTTTTTAGAACATGCTCCGTAATATGTGCTGAATATTCGATGATTCCAACATTATATATTCCTGATGCATGCTTCTTGTTGTGGGAACATCGATTTATCCTAAGGTCCTTTACTTGATGCTCTCTTCTTTTTCATTTTCCATGTACTTCTTCTTGCTTTCTAAAACAACTTTAGAAAATGTTCTTTTGATGTTACCCATCTCTACTTTCTGCCAAAAAATGTGCTTGGTTCGCCCCTTCTTGTGTTGCATTTGTGACCCTCCGCTTCAGTCTGTATGTTTCGGATAGTCCGGATTCCACATTGATTTTTTATTATAGATTAAAATTTTGAACATTTATGTATATTTTTTTGAAAATAGCATTTTGTTTTAAAATTTTTGTTGAATCTTATTCTTTTTTTGATGGTATTACTCTGCCATTAGAACATACAAAATGAACCAATTGGCTTGATTTTGCCAAATTGCATTATCTGAACATAACACAACTTGTGACTCTTTTTTTAATTTTATTATAGTATATGCTATTTCGAATTCCGGCATATGATCCACAAAAAGTAACCACAAAACTCATTTGATTTAGCAGAAAAAAAAATGATTGGACTAACTAGAAAAAAAAAAAAAAAAAAAAAAAAAAAAAAAACTGACTTAGCTTAACTTGACATAACATCGGATTAGGCTTTCCTAGTCTCCAACTAGACCAAACCCATAGATTTCTGGCCCTTTTCAAACGATGCACATTGGAGGCCCAAGATGGTCTACCAATCAAACAAGCTTTTTGCAGCATTTTCAACCTTCAGCTTAAATTAAAGGCCTAGACTATAAGTTCCAAAACACCAGCCCAATAGTGGCCCATTGGGCCTTTTACTACACATATATTGGCTTCGGTTGTTCACTCGGTGTTTATGTCATTTTTTAATATCTAACCCAAAATAAATAATAATAATAATAATAATAAATCAAACAGTACTCTGTTATGCTTCAACACTATAATGATGTGCATCTGAAGAATGGTGACATTGGGTTGGAAGGAACAGCCAAATATTGACCTATCTATGCTAGTGCCATGATTCGGGTACAATTTGGTAATTATCTTTTAGGGCAGTTATGAGTCCATCTTGTAAATTGGATTTATTTATCAAAAAATCCTATTTTGACTTACAGTAACAAATTTATCCTTGTATAATATATAACTACATGTAACGGGATTTTTCACTAATTATTCATAAATATAATCACCATATTAATAGTGCATTATATATATATATATATGTATCAAATCTGTATTATTTCACATTATTAATGTCATTTGGATATCAGAGTATTAACACAACAGGAGAGGGGTTAACTAACTTGCCCACTCACACACAATCACCCATTCAAACCATGTGTCCATTTTTGAAAAATGCCTCAGACCCCCAGTGGGGGTCACTGGGGGGTCATGTGTGTAGCCCTCCCATTGGCTCAAAAAAAAAAATTGTTTTTTTTTTTTTTTTTTTTTTTCGGCCAACCCCAGTGCGCCACGTCATTGGGGGTCGACCCCCATTGGGGGTCTGAAGCACCGCCCGCCCATTTTTACGTATGATGCCGTCGAACTCTGTCAAGAAAGCTTCTAGTGTCTTTCTTTCTATTTATTAATTTTTTTTATATAGGGTAAATTACATTGACCTCCCTTGAGGTTTATCTTAATTATAGGGACCTCTCCTGCAATTTCAAAAATAACACAGACCTCCCTTACTTTTGAAAATAATATACAAAGACCCCCTTTCCGTCAAAAAAGTCTTAATGATGTTAACTTAACAGTGGAATTGACCATAATACCCTTCTGCCATTGTCTTCCTTACACTCTCTTCCCAAACCTCTCTTATCAAAAACCCAAAACCCAAACCAACAGTAACCCCTCTTTTGTGTCAATTTTGCAGAGTGAAAGTGAGAAAAAGTGAGAAATTCAGCAAATTTAATTGTTAACAACATTGAAAACCCACTAGTAGAAATTCACACACGCGCGCGCGCGCACACACACCCACCCACTAGAAATCAGTTGCATTAACTTTTGTTGATGGTTTGCATGCTATTTATGATGATAATTGAATCAATTGATTCTTGTTCTTGTTGAACAAACAAGACCAAGAAAAAAACAGAAAAAGAAATCGAAGATGAAGACTCTGACGATGATTTGGTTTTGTATAGTCGGAGAGGTTGGGATCGAATCTATTGATCCATTCCTCAGTATAACTAAAATATTTGATAATTCCACTGCAACAAGAAGAACATAAATTCACTTATAAGAGAGAATCAAAAAAGAGAAATCACGGAGTTAGTATAGTGATCAACTAACTGACCTCAATGATCAGAAATTTTTTCCAGAAAGTATTGCAAGTGATTGACCTCGATGAGGCGATGTGAAGGTCTTTGGCGATGGCGGACGACAGAGAAGGAGGTGCTACAGCAGAGGAAGAGATGTTGAGGCTGTGGTTCTCTGGTCATCATCGTTCGCAGGAGAAATCATTTTGCAGCAACGATCGCAGAAGAGAGAGAGAGAGAAGAGAGTGGATCGCAAGAGAGAGGAGAGATGCAACGGTCTACAACGAAAGGAGAAAGGCAGAGCACACAGAGAGAGTGAGAGGGAAGATAGATAGAATGGCTAGGGTTTTAACCGTACAGTGATATATATGTATATATAGATATATCTCTGTTTCTCTCTCACTCTTTCTGCAACCATCGCAATCGCCATGATCTGCCATCACTGCAACCGCTATCACTGAGAGAGAGAGAGGAGTTTGGTATAGGGAGGAGTTCGGTATGGTAGTGGCGGCATTAGACAGAGAGAGGGAGCAGAAGACAACAAGGAAAAAGGGGCAGAGTACAGAGGAAAAAAAGAAATAGAGAGATAGGGAAGAACCATACAGTGATATATATATATATATATATATATGTATGGGGAGGTAAGGGTAGTATTGGAATTTGAAGAATAATTTTGGATGACATCAACCAAATCTGTTTGAATTTGGATGGGTAGGTAACAAATGGGGTTATTTGTATATT
Organism: Camellia granthamiana; assembly: GCA_036172215.1. Classification (NCBI taxonomy): domain Eukaryota; kingdom Viridiplantae; phylum Streptophyta; class Magnoliopsida; order Ericales; family Theaceae; genus Camellia; species Camellia granthamiana. Next base: position 138,226,958 of record CM069905.1, read on the forward strand.
AATTTCAAAAGTAAGGGAGGTTTGTGTTATTTTTGAAACTATAGGAGAGGTCCCTATAATTTAGGTAAACCTCAGGGGAGGTCAGTGTAATTTACCCTTTTATATATAATATTATATATACTACCAAAAAAATAAGACAACAATCTCCAGTCCATTGTTGACCGTGTAGTCAATCATTCATTTTGTAAATTTTTTGTATAAATTATACATGAAAAATCAAATTAATTATAAATACATCGTTTGATCACATTTGTTCGTAGATATTTTAATATTATAATGTGTTATGAATTATATTGTGTGCTCAAGCTTTTTTTTCCCACCAAGTTTCCAAGTTTGCTTGCCTACCAAGAAAACTTGCTCTCCAAGTTTCCTCTCCTCCAAGAAACCCTTTTCTTGCCCACCAAGTCTCCTTACTTATAAATTGAGCCTTTCACATTTTTTATTTATAACTCACAAAAAACTAACTCAAAAGAGAGAGAAATCTAGAGTTTAAAAAAAAAAAAAAACAAAAAGAAGAAGGTTTTATTGTTGTGTGAGATTATCATGCAAAGAAATAAATGATGTATGTAATGAAGCTTTAGGTTCAACCAATTGTGCAGTATTGGTGAACCATATGACTTAGACGGGCTGTTGTATCCTGGGGAAGACAAGTCAAGGTTTTTTCTGCTGCACCGGTGTGAAGCTTTGCCTAATCGCAGAGGGCTTGAATCTCCTTAAAGAGAGCGAATTTCCTACGCCTTAACCTTTTCAATAGTTATTGTAATTTTTATTATTTGTATTTTTCTAGTGTTTTATTTGTAATTATTACCAACAATTTTAAGGAGATTCAAACAGTAAAATTCATAGAGTCAGTAATGGAGAAGCCTAACGAGAATACCGACGATCTCAACAAGCCCTTCGGGTTCAAGGGAGCCCATTTCAAGAGATGGAAAGGTAAGGTGCTTTTCTACCTCAATCTCCTCAAGGTGCCCTATATCTTGACCGAGAAAAATCCGAACAAAGTCTCCACTGAAGAGATGACCGACGAGGAGTATGCCGCTCATATTGAAAAAATTGAGAAATACAACACAGATGAGTATAAATGTCGGTATTATCTTTTGAATTGTTTTTCAGATCAATTTTATAATTATTATGATACTACTTATATCACTGTCAAGAAAATTTGGAAAGCCTTGCAGAATAAATATGACACGAGGCAGACGCTAAAAAATATGCTGCAAGCTATTTTTTCCGCTTTCAGATGATAGATGGAAAATCAGTGGTGGAACAAGTTCAAGATTTTCAGATGCTAATAGCTGAAGTTAGATCCGAATGTATCAAAATTCGAGACAATCTTGTTGTGGCAGGTATTATTGATAAACTACCATTATCTTGGAAGGAGTTTCAGAAGTCAATGCATCACAAGCAAAAAGAGATGTCCTTGGAGACTTTAATCACACAGATTCGGGTAGAGGAAGAAACGCGAAGACAAGATACGCTTATGATACAAGAGCATTTCAATGCAAAGGTAAACTTAACTTCTGGAAATACTTTACCTAAATGTCGATTTCATAAAAACAGTCACTTGAAGCCAATTAAGAAAATCTGGAAAAATACTGGAAGGCCTCAAAATAAAAATTACCCGAGGCAAAGAAAATGGAACCAAGAACCTCCTTCACAAGATTTGACAAATGTGACATGTTTTGTGTGTGACAAAAGTGGGCATATTGCTTGAACTTGCAAATTTCAGAAACAATAGTCTCGACCACAGGCTAATGTTACCGAGGAACCATTTGTGTCTATGATTACAGATATTTTTATGGTTCAATCTGTGGAAGGGTGGTGGGCAAACTCTGGTGCCAATAGGCATGTCTGCTATGATAAAGATTGGTTCAAAGATTTTACTCCTTTTAATAAGGAGAGAATTGTTATGCTTGGTGACTCCAGTTTAACCAAGGTGCTCGGGTGTGGGGATGTTGAGCTGAAATTTATCTCTGGATGTGTACTTGTTTTAAAAAATGTGTTGTACACACTGTCCATGAGGAAAAATTTGATGTTGAGTTATTTGCTCAACAAAGCTGGTTTCAAGCAGACTATTGAATCTGACCAATATGTAATCACTAAAAAAGGCATATTTATGAGAAAATGATATGCATGTGATGGAATGTTTAAATTAAATGTTGAGAATAATAAAGCACATGTTTCTGTTTACATGCTGTCTTCTATGAATTTTTGGTGTGCTCGTCTGTGTCATATTAATAGTCAATATGTGGGAGTCATGAGTAGTTTATGATTAATTTCCAGACTAACAAATAATTTTGAGAAATGTGAAATTTGTAGTCAAGCAAAAATAAATAAAAGGCCTCATAAAAGTGTTTTGAGAAATACTGAATTGCTAGAATTAATTCACACTGATTTATGTGAATTTGAAGGAATTTTAACACGTGGTGAAAATAGATATTTTATCACTTTTATTGATGATTTTTCAAAATACACTTATGAATACTTGTTGAAAAATAAAAGTGATGCTTTTAAAAAATTTAAAGAATTCCTTCTCGAAGTTGAAAATCAATTCGGTAAAAAGATTAAAAGATATAGAAGTGATAAAGACCGGGAGGATGAATCTTTTGGATTCAACTTGTTTGCTCAGTCTTTGGGAATAATCCATGAAACTACTATGCTATGCTAATTGAAGCAGGTGCTCCTTTAAATTTGTGGGGAGAAGCAATTTTAACTGCATGTTATGTTATCAATAGAGTGCCACATAAAAAAATAAAAGTTACACCTTTTGAGTTGTAGAAAGAGCATAAGCCAAATTTGGGATATTTGAGCGTTTGGGGTTGTTTAGCTTTTGTGTGGACCCTAAAAGACCTAAATTAGGTGTGAAAGCTACCACTTGTGCTTTTCTTGGATATGCAACAAATAGTACTGTGACGCCCCAAAATTTGAGGACATCATAATAAGGTTTAAAACTTAAAATCAATTTTCTTAATTAAGAATCCTCATCAATGTTGCCACCAAATTTATCATCATCCATTAATTTACAACATGGAAACTAAAAGTTCTTAAATTACAACTCCAATCAAATTTAAGACCTTGTCTTAGTGCACAAATATAAAAAGAACTAGAGAAAAACTAGAAAACTAAAAAAAATGGTTCATGGAGTTTTGGCACGCTTCAAGCTAACCAGAGTTGAATGTTGCCTTCTTACACCTCGGTGTTTCCTTTGGTTTCTTCGGTACCTGGCATGAAACGCCAGGGCAATGGGAATGCCAATGAGCGACGAGCTCAATAAGATACTACAACCCGAAAATACCCACCCCGATAATAATACTCATAAGTAATAAACATTGTGTATTAACAGAATAATAAGCAGCATTTAATAAGCATAACAGAAATGCCAACAATTAAAATAATAACAACAGATAAATAAATAAATAAAATGGCAAACGGATAGAGTGATTCATTATAAGGAAAATGCACACTTTTTCTTTTTAAAGTCACATAGATTTAGTTCATCAGATAAGTTTAAGTAACTCCCCGTGGAGTACTATTTCCACTCAACCGCTAAACAATGGCCACGGGCAATTCTGACTCCCCCTTGGTCAAATATTCAAATGTTACTTACAGTAACTACCAATGATGCCCACGCACCAGGGTTACATACCCGAGTCGTGACATCACGGTCTGCCCCAAGGGAACGGTCTATGTTGTGACGCCCGCACCACCAACCTTATATCGCCTCTACACCGAATAAGAGCCGAAATACCTTCCCGTGCCATGTTAGGGTTCGCAACTCACTTGCGCAAGATTCTAAACCGAGCTCACCCCATCATTTTTACATTTTAATGTATCATTAGTTAAATTTCGTGTTTCTTTCGTCGAATTCGCATTTTGATGCAGGTGCGAGTTTTAGTTTGAAAACCACAGTGTCATAATGTTTATGTAGAACAACGTAATCATGTATGACAACCAAAATAAATATGATAGAATGTCTTAGGACTCATCACAAAATTTCTTTGGAATTCACACACTTCTTCTTTCAGCACTGTATGGTCACACAAAAAAAATATGAAACCCATAGCAAACGAAGTTCAACCATTACAATATTTTAACTGGTGCTAGTTCATTGAGTTAGGAAAATATTCCGAGAAGAATACCAGAGCTGAAAACGATTTTAAAATGGAGAAATAAATTTTGGAAGAAAACTGGTTTTTCTGGGACAGTGAATTACAGTACTTCTAGCACAGGTGATCTGTGTTGGAAAAATAAAAAGTGGCCTCAAACGGTGTCAAAAGAAGGTATGGTTAGAACGGCATGTTAGATACTTGAGTTTAGAACATGTTTCCAGAAGGATTCAAAGACTAAAAATCGACGGAAGATGGTCAAATAATTTTTCTAAGAAAAACTGGACAGATTCTGTCACATTTTGGAAAAATTTGTGTTTCTCTCTCAATACTTAATAAAAATTTATGAAACCAGCGGCGTTTGAAAGGTAACTTAAAAATGTAACTTTTCCAATTTGAACCACTTGAAAATTTATTCTGTGGAATAAACGGTGACCTGGTAAAGCCAGCATTGCTGCTGCCTCCAAACAGTAAAAAAAATATTCAGGCCATGAAAACGTCAGCACAGGTGTTCTGTGTTCGAAAAATAGAAAGGGTCTTCAAATGATGTTGAAAAGAGGCATGGTTAGAACGGTTTGCTAATATTTTTAGTTTAGAACATATTTCCAGAAGAGTATGAAGACTGAAAACCAGTCGAAGGAGGTCAAATAATTTTTATAAGAAAACTGGACAGATTCTGTCACATTTTGGAAAATTTGGCGTTTCTCTCTCAATATTTAATAAAAATTTATGAAACCAGCGGCGTTTGAAAGGTAACTTAAAAATCTAACCTTTCCAAGTGGTCGTGCAGAAAAATACCCTTTGTAGAGAAAATGGGATCTGTTTGAAGCCACTGCTTCTGCTGTGTTGTAAGCGACGCTTAGGGAAAATATTTGTTTCGGTAAGAAAATGGTGTCCAATGATTTTATAAAAATTTTACACAGTGCATAACACCTATATATACTTCCAGTATACACAGATTTTTAACATCAATTATTTTCAATTTATTAGAGCCCTCTTCTCATCCGATAAAGTCTGAAACAGTGAGGGAGGATCTAAGTTTCAGGTAAGGGAAGCCATTCTCATCTCATTTTACTCTCTTGCAAGATTATTTCAACAATGGAGGCTATTGAACACATAAAAACAGCAGCTAAGCCATATATCTATATTTGCAAGAAGGAATATGAAATTATAACATAATGGAACCCTCCCCCTATCAAAATTTCAAACATGCATGGTGCTATTTTGCTATATATGACTTAACCTTGCTTAGTCTTGCATATATAATTTATACAAATTCAGTTAGAAGTATCTAAGGGAGGATAGAGGTGATGTATTCTTACCTTAGTGAGGTAAAACAAATCCCAAGTGTTGGCCCTTCTTCCCTTCTCTCCTCTCCTTTCCCTCTTGCTTTCTCTCCCTCTCTCTCTTTTCTCAGCCGTGGAGAACAAAAGCAAAGGGGCTGGATTGTGTTCTATATGTAGGAGAGCTTGGAGAATTTATTTTATTTTTATTTTATTTTCTCTTCTTTGCTTGGAATTGTCATCTACAAGTATGGGCTAGGGGTTTAGAGTATGTTTGCATGCCATAGCATGCCTTGGCAACAGCTTTATTGGGAAGAAGGCAGCAAAAAAATTCTGACTTCTTCTTCTTGCTTAGGAATTCTCATCTAATGCTTAGATGACAGCCAGCAAAATTGGCATGCCGTGGCTGCCTCAAATAAAAGCTAAAAAGGCCATCTATGCATGCTTACTTCCCTAGGGAGGATTGAGTGTGAGCTTGGAGAAACAAGCATGCAAGCAGCCTAGGTAAAAAGGAAGTGGCAGCCACTTTCCTTGCAACTTGATCACTTTTGTTTTTTTTTTTTTTTTGAATTGAATTGAAATTAGTGCCAATACAATATTAATATATATATATATACAACCTTATATATGTATATATATGATTTTGAGTCACTTTAATATTAGAATATTATTTTATGTAACTAAAAGACATGAGATTGAACCAATTAATCTCCATGGGTAAATTTTCTTGTACACAAATTATTAATGTAAAACTTTATACAGAATAATATATTTTAAGAATTAGATTTGTGTAGTCATAAAAGTGGCGATGACAAGGATAACAATAATAATAATACTATAAAAATAAAAATTGCACTAATTAAATAATTAAAAGTTAATTATAGAATTGCGTCACAAAATGTTGTTATGGAATTGGATTATAGATGTTGATTACAAAATTTAAGTAGCTAAATATAATTACCAAAATAATTTAATATGCAAAAATACGAGTTCTCACAAGTACAGCCTATAGATTTTTTGATATTGAAAACAAAATAATTTTTGAATCAGGTGATACAATTTTTCATGAAGAAAAATTTCCTTTTAAATCTAAAAATGGTAAGGGTCAAAATTATCAAGAAAATGTTTTATCTGAAACTGGTTCCTCTACTTCTCTTTTACAAAACCAAGACACTGTAGTTTTTGAACCTAGAAGGAGCAAAAAAGCTAGATTAGAAAAAGATTTTGGCCATGATTATCACGTTTTTAATGTGGAGGAAACTCCATTAACTTTACAAGAAGCTTTGGCATCTCCTAACTCTGTTTTTTGGAACGAGGCTGTAAATGATGAGATGTAATCATTATTATCCAATAAAAATTGGGTATTAGTAGATTTACCACCAAGTTGTAAAACTATTAACTGTAAATGGGTTTTGAGAAAAAAAACTTAAACCGGATGAAACTATTGATAAATATAAAGTAAGGCTTGTTGCAAAAGGTTTTAAACAACAAGTAAATCTTGACTTTTTTTGATACATTTTTTTCGGTTATTATATCCATTAGATTATTAATTGTGGTGGCTGCAATTCATGATCTGAAAATTCATCAAATGGATGTTAAAACAGCCTTTTTAAATGGAGACTTGGATGAAGAAATCTATATGAATCAACCTGAGGGTTTCATGGAACCCGATCGATAAAACAAAGTGTGCAAACTAGTTAAATCCCTATATGGCTTAAAATAGGCCCCTAAACAGTGGCATGGGAAATTTGATTCCTGCATGATTGAGAATGGCAATAAAACTAATAAATGTGATAAATGCATCTATTATAAAGCTGAAGAAAATTCACATGTCATTATTACTATGTGGATGATTTACTTATATTTGGCTCTAATTTGCATATCATCGTGGAAACTAAAAATATACTTAGTAGCCATTTTGATATGAAAGATCTTGGTGAGGCTAATTATATTTTGGAAATGAAAATTACCAAAACCTATGATGGTATAATTCTTGATCAATCGCATTATGTTGAGAAAATTTTGAGAAAATATAATTTTTATAAGTGCAAGCATGTTTCTTTTGATCCTTATGTGCGTTTATTTCCTCTTGAAAATGATGAGGATGTAATTAATCAAAAGGAATATGCTAGTATGATTGGTAGCTTACATTATGCGACTAACTGTACTAGATCTGACATTGCCTATGCATTTAGAGTACTTAGCAGATTTACTAGCAAGCCTGGCCGTGATCACTAGCTAGCCATTGAACGGATTATGAAATATTTATCTTGTACCATAAAATATTGGTTGTTTATTAATAAGTATCCTGCATTACTTGAAAGTTACAGTGATGTCGATTGGAATACCTTGTCAGGTGATTCATTATCAACCACTAGTTACTTATTTACCTTGGGAAGTGGTGCTATAAGTTGGAAATCGAAACAACAAATCATTATTGCTAATTCAACAATGGAGGCCGAACTTATTGCTTTAGCTACAACTAGTGAAGAAGCAAATTGGTTAAGAGATTTGTTAAATGAAATCTCTTGTTGGGAAAAACTGATTCCACCTATATTGATTCATTATGATAGCACTGTAGCAATTGGTCGAGTTAATAACCATTATTATAATGGTAAATCCAGACCTCTCAGAAGAAAACACAATACTGTGAGATCTTATATGAATCATGGCATCATAAATATAGATTATATTAAATCTAGTGATAATCTTGCAAATCCATTAATTAAGGCCTTAGCAAGAGGTAGAGTCTGGAATACATCGAGGGGGATGGGGTTGAAACCCATTGAATATAGCAGGAGCCATGCATGAGGATACTCAACCCAGGGACCAGAGATCCTGTAACTGGGTTCAATAAGAAGAACGATCATATGATGGCCGTGAGAAATGCACTAAATTAATTTTCACCCATCCCTATGATGTAAGTGCATTTATCCTGTAACGTTGTAGAGGTTGAGTTATTAAAAAAAAAAAAAAACTCTTAATGAATTTATGTAACTCTTATTGACTGGGGTGTCATAGTTACAGTAACACTCTTGATAGAATTCACCTATGTGAGTGTGGTAGTGGGGCCTCTACCTATGAGATTTGGGCTAATTCTCAAACGCACTCATAAACCCTGGGATCGCACAAGGCCGCAATGTGCTAGCTATTAAAGCTTATGCGAACACTTTAGAATATTATGTGTGTGCAATAATTATTTATTTCCCTTAAGCAGTTATAGTTTAATGTTGAGCATACTATTGACTCTGGAGTAGATATTATTATTTCACTGATGGAGGTTCAATGCAGAGCACGCTTACCATGATGCATAATATCATTTTTTGCCTAATAATTTCAGATTTTGTTACCTATAATATTAAAATAGATAGGGGTAAGTTAGCAGATATTTTAATATTATAATGTGTTACAGATTATATTGTGTGCTCAAGCTTTTCTTTCCCACCAAGTTTCCAAGTTTGCTTGCCCACCAAGAAAACTTGCTCACTAAGTTTCCTCTCCTCCAAGAAACCTTTTTCTTGCCCACCAAGTCTCCTTGCCTATAAATTAAGCCTTTTACCTCGCTTATTTGTAGCTCATAAAAAACTAACTCAAGGGAGAGAGAAATCTGGAGTTTAAAAAAAAAAAAAACAAAAAGAAGAAGGTTTTGTTGTTGTTTGAGATTATCAGACAAAGAAATAAAGGGTGTATGTGATGAAACTTTGGGTTCAACCTGTTAGAAAAAATAATACCAAACTATAAGGAAAATATAATTTAAAAATATGTAAATGGTTTTTGGGCAAAACCAAAACTGAAATAAATTGACAAAACAACGGAACAAAACTTACAGTACATAAATAAATAAAACCTGATCGAGTCGAGTGTGTGACACTCTTTCCTTAAGACAGATTTGTCCTCCCACTAGTGCTTAGGATTCAATGGACGTCTATCTCCTAGGATACAACGATCAATGTCTTGCAGTAACAGCACTACTATTGCAAGCCTAACGAACTTCGCTGTGCATGTACTCTTTTTATAGGAAAATTAGACTCAGAAAGTATGAAGAATAAATGTAAAGTGAAGAAGAAAATTGCAATTCTATATTCCAAAATGAAGTGAGGGGGATGTAATTTATAGATTCCTTTATGACTCTTTAGAAAGGTTGTGACCCTTCAAAATGACACACCTTTCCATCTCAAGAGACACAACCATTGGAGTAAATTTAAATTCAAATTTTCCAACAATCCCCCATATGAATGAAATTTACGGAAAGGACATGCAACAACATGCAGACAAAGAGAGAGTACATAAAGGAAATACCCTGCATCGGGATAGGTAGCTTTTGGTTTTGAACCTTTCCTAGTGAAAGCCTATCGGACTTACTAGCTAATCAGTGGACGTGGTGCCTTGAACTATTCAGCCGTTTGTGTAAGCCAAGACAATAGAATTCATACAGAATATCTCCAAACACAGTTTAGTTCTCACGGTTATGCCTGTTTTGGCCTTGGGCAAGTCCTGGTGTTTCATGAGTGCTTTAGAAAATTTAGCCTTACCAATTCTCATAGAAGCGACCCCTTCACATTCATATAGGTGATCCTTATTTCGAGTCTCCTAAATACTCCTCTTGAAAGATACCCCTCTAGGGTTTTCAAGATATAAATGATCATTAAAAGCATAGCTTACCCTAAGTCCCCTACATATAACACATGTTGTAGGTATCACTCTCATCATAGGAATAGATAGGAGATAAACTCCTTTAGTGATTTCTGGCGAGCCACACATAACTTAGTTGTCTCTTTGAACTTAGTTCTTGGGATCTCCAGTCATCTAAGTAGGGTTACCATTAGTTCTTGGGATCTCCAGTCTCTTTGAACTTAGTTCTTGGGATCTCCCCTCGATGAACTTTCCCTCATTTGCTCTCTGGTCATACTTTTTGTTTAACGACCGCTATTTTTCCATTTGACCGTCTCAGTTATATATCATCTAGTAGTTCGTGGATCCACTATATTATCCTTAGACAATATGCACAACTGAAAGCAAATGTCTTACGGTATTAATTCTTTGATTACTTTGAGACTTACCGTTACTTTATGTTACTCCTATTTTCAAATTTAAATAATAAACATAGAGTTTTTCCTTAAGAGTTAATGAAACCATTTTTGCTTCTACTCCAACTTTGTCTTATAGAAAGAATTGAGATTCTTTGTAGACTTATTATTGGAACCGTTACTTTGCCTTCCAAGCACCCCCACATTTTAAGCATTCCAAAGAAACTTCATTTCTCTTGCTGGTGTATAATTATACAAAAATATTAATACACCCCCACAATTGTGAGATAAATCAGAATATATCATTAATTGGCATGCTTGAACTAAATAACAAGATGTAAATTACTTTGTGATATAATCACAATACTAATTTGTCTAAAATAAAATTAGACTTCATAACTTTCTTTTGCAGTACAAAGGAAAAAAAAAACTAATATCGGTTATGGCCACAACACTTTGTCAACTAACATTTATTTAGCCATGCATTATTTCTTTTTCTTTAATTCCAATCTCAATATGGAATATAAGATCTCACTATTGCATTCACGTTCAAGACAACATTACATGTTAGTCTCAGTCATAATAACAATAAACTTGTCAAAATACCAAGTTTTATGCAGAAGACTCATGTAAAACATACTCAAAAATTAGATTTATTATGAAAAATTCAAAATTCAAAATCCATCATAATTAAATAAAACGACATAAACCATCATGTTTAGTCTTCTCCGGTATTGGTGACTATCTTGATGCTTACCAAAACGTCATTCACGCATGAAATATATTAACCCATGTAATATTTTATAATGGAGTCATTGGTCACCACACCAATGTCACAGTCACTAATCCAAATAAAATTTAGAATTACTCTTCTTATGTCAAAGCACATAAGTCTACGTGTTCATCAACACTTTAAAAATAATTTACTAGACTATTTATAATGCACTATATAACAAATTGATACATAAAAAATATTAATTAAAGACATCATATCACAAGGAATTATAAAATCAATAATGTCTATAGATGACATCTCTTCATCATATCCATACATGAATATTATGATAACTAATCAAATCAACAGTTCCTCACCCATCTGTAATTTCTGAATAACATAATCTGATTTTTAATAAAACAAAACCAAAAAATCATATATGGATAGGAATTTAATATAGAATAAACATTTTCTATAAAACATAACCAAAAGATTGAAAGAAAATCCGTCTTTAACAGATTCATATCATAGTCATACCCATGAGCACAAGCACCGGTTGCTTAAACACCCAATTGAGAAGCCGCGGAGAGAACACAAATCATAGTTGTATCAGCTGGTTTCAATCCACTGATATCAACTAACATGTCCTTAAACAACAACAATCCATTGCCAGCATGTTCACAAACTCTCAATTTCTGTGAACAATAGCCCTTTACCATTGCATTACAAGTAATACTATTTCTCACAAACATTTCATCAAACACTTGGTGTGCCGTGAACACATCCTTATTACTCGCAAAGAAATGTATAGCAGTGGTTTGGATCATCAGATTCAACAAAAACCCATGTTTGATCAAGCACAGGCTCCGAGAACAAAAATGTAAGTGAAATCGTCGAATGAGAGTATTGAATTTGAGACCCAATTGGAAAATACGAGAATCGAGTCTCGGGGATTGGATAACTCAATACACCGTTCCAAATCCAAAATGTATCGCTCCAAATCAAAATATATTATTTAATAAATATTGAATCACAAACAGTTGATGTATCATGTACATTAATAGTATAGAAAGTTCCAAAAGACAAACAACGAAAGGAAGTATTAATGGAACAAAATCAATCTAACAAAAAATAATAATTTAGATAGAAAGTTCCAAAATTCTTTTTGTAACCAAGAAACAAACGAATACATATTTAACCAAGTATTATGTTATAATTAAAATTAAAAATTGATCACAGCAGCGCCACTGGGGCACTCGGACATAATTCATCATTATAGGGTATGTCTCGTCCTAAGTATGTTCACTCTATTAGCCTGATATTGGCTTGCGATATGATAACACATAACTTTGATACTCTAAACAAAAAGTTTGATTCTGCCTGAGTATATTCACTCTATCGTTATCAGGCCAAGTTTTATGAAGAGTATATGATACTAATATCAAGGATATCGCAATTAAAATTATGCATAAACCAAAAAATCAATATATCTTAAAAGACAACAAATCGATTCGGAAAGAATGACAACCGAATTACTACTATAGGTTTTCCTATTGGCCTAAACTCTTAGTAAAGACAAGAAAGAACATAGTCAAATATATAACATAAGCATGTTATATCACGAAGTTATAGACAATCTCCTATGTACGTAACATAAAAGAAGAGTATCATATTCACAATAGACATGAGTTCTGTTTGGAATAAATGCCAGTAATCTTTGACATTATGAATAATATAAACACAGATTTGATACTGAGAGGGTAATTTATATGCAATTGGGCCGAGCTGGGTGATGGGCCTTAGGGCCGAGCAGGAGAGCCATGTATGTTACTCCGGTTTTGGAGAAGTAAATCTGAAGATAGACCGGTCACGCAGCCGTGGTGTTTAGTCCGGTCTACAAGGGATTTAGCTCTACTCCGGTTGAGTGGAGTAGCACGAGGGTTTCGGTCTCGATAGTTACTTCGGTCAGAGCATGTGAGAAACCGAAATAAGCTTTGGATCTAAAGATAGCTCGGTTTCAACTCCCTTATGGATAGCTCGGTCTTAGTATGGGAAAGCCGAGATAAGGGAGAGTAAAGTGAAGGCCGAGTTGTTACTTCGGTCTTGAGAGTAGTTCGGCCATAAGAAGGACCATCTCACTTGGTTTAAGCAGTGAGGGGGGTGTTGGAGGATAAGCATTATCTTCCAGGAATGTGAGTCCTAGCAGGACTCTACGTGGAAGAATTAGAGTCCTACTAGGACTGTGCCACACGAAACCTATATAAGCTCACCAATATCACCTATGAAGAGGTAATGCAACTTTTGCTCCCTGACTACATTGAGCTTTTGCCTATTTCTTGCTTACTGACTTAGGCATCGGAGAGGTTTCCGGCATACACCCGCCGGCCAGCTCATTTTGTGTTTTTCAGGTGTTGAAACGACGACGTGTAGAAGAACATAGGCTTGATCAACAGGATTATACGTGAAGGTGAATCTCTTTCCCGTACAGATACAGAAACAAATTCTGTAAAATAATACTATATTAAGAGAATTAATATCCAGAGAACTAGTAATATTTACAGATAGAATATATAAATCTCGAAATGAAAATGAAATCTGTATAATATAATTGCACAGTATAATTACCAAAAAACCATAAACAGGATCCGAATCTATCTTAAAATTGTTAGAAAAAATAGTACCAAACTATAAGGAAAATATAATTTAAAAATATGTAAATGGTTTTTGGGCAAAACCAAAACTGAAATAAATTGACAAAACAACGAAACAAAACTTACAGTACATAAATAAATAAAACCTGATCGAGTCGAGTGTGTGACACTCTTTTCTTAAGACAGATTCATCCTCTCACTGGTGCTTAGGATTCAATGGACATCTATCTCCCAGGATACAACGATCAATGTCTTGCACTAGCAGCACTGCTATTGCAAGCCTAGCGAATTTCGTTGTGTATGTATTCTCTTTATAGAAAAATTAGACTCATAAAGTATAAAGAATAAATGCAAAGTGAAGAAGAAAATTACAATTTTATATTCCAAAATGAAATGAGGGGGATGAAATTTATAAATTCATCCATCACTCTTTAGAAATGTTGTGACCCTTCAAAAGGACACACCCTTCCATCTCAAGAGACACAACCATTGGAGTAAATTTAAATTCAAATTTTCCAACACAACCAATTGTGCAGTATTGGTGAACCATACGACTTAGTCGAGCTGTTATATCCTGGGGGGACAAGTCAAAGTTTTTTCTGTTGCATTGGTGTGAGACTTTGCATAACCACAGAGGGCTTGAATCTCCTTAAAGAGAACGAATTTTCCGCGTCTCAGCCCTTTCAATAGTCATTGTAATTTTTATTATTTATATTTTTTTGATATTTTATTTACAATTATCACCAACAACATTCGTATGTACAAATGGATGATGTTTTTTCAAAAGACAAATATGATAAATCATATTGCTTGGATTATGTGATCAATCTTATTTATTTATTTATTTTTATATATTTTTTTAATGCGTGATCTATGTGGGTCAAATAAAGTCATAACTATAACGAATTTGGTTTATTTTGTGACATTATTTTAAAGTCGGTTATATTGTCCATTCCAAATCAAATATATTTGAAAACAAATACTAATAAAATTGCTTGTCTTTGGTTTTTCAAAAACACTTTTCAGAAAATTCTACTTTCTCATTTTTCGTATTTTTTCTTTATTTTTACTATTTTGTAAATATTTTAAGCAATTTTTTTAAAATTTTTAGACACACCCAACATAAATACACATAAAAAGTATAATTGTTTTGAAAAAAATCTTTTAAAAATTCACTAAATATCAAAAATATAAAAAAATACGAGAATTCAGTATATTTTTCATATTTTTATGTATTTTTTAATTTTTTAAAATATTTTTTCACAAATTTTTCTTTTTTAGATACATCTAAGTAAGGTGCATTTAAAAAAAGTAAAAAAAAAAAAGTTTAAAATTTTGAAAATATTCACTAAAAACAAAAAAAACACGAAAAACAAAAAAACTCAATTTTCAAAAAATTTAATCCAAAAAACTCAAACCAAACACACACAATAATTTTCAAAACAAGTAAATAAATTTCAACGTTTATGTGCAACTCTCGTCCATAGTTTTTGATGTCCTGAAGAAGGCAACATGAAAATTCTGTGTATTGGCATTTTTCAAATATATAAGGAGGTAATAAATGGATTGCATGATGTTCATTTAAGAGCTAATCTATCACATTTAAGCTATTAAAATTTGAAAATCAATGTTTGATAGGCCACTTGGATTGTTTGTAATTTCATTGGAAGTAATCTCATACAAATAAAACTGAATAAAGAATAATGTGTCTCATATTTATTAATTGAAAACAAAGATGGCTTAGCCATTAAGTCATTTAAACTGTCGTCTATGGCCCACAAAAAAAAAAAAAAAAATTCTTATTGTCGAAGGATTCAACTTTTCAAAGATTTAGATAAAGTCACATTTTTATGTTTAGCCTTAAACTTGCAAAAACCTCGAGCCGGTATTGGTTGAAAGTAAAAAAATCCATCATTATAGTTCCTCATAACAACAATATTATCCTATCGTATTTTTTTCTATGAATTTTTATATGTTGTTCATTTCATTTTCTTTTCTTTTCTTTTATTATTATTTTTGCTTTTCTCTAATCAACATCATCTCATCTCAATACATTGTTCCTGTCATTATCGACCCCTATATCTACCCCACAATTGTCAAATTTATGCAAAATACAAAATTTAGATGACCCTTGCAAAAAATCATGTACTAGTTAATTATCCCTACATGACAGCATAGAAAACCATTGGCTCAAAACTAGACCAGTAACAAGGCCAAGCTAGTTAACAATATCATTGAGTAATTTAATAAGTGTTTGTTCAAAAAAAATAATACTAATAAATAAATAAAAATAATCTAATAAGTGTTTGGTTGAGCTACTAATTCAATTAGATATGATCTGAACTGCATATCTTTTTCTAAAAAATTATTCATTAACGAGTGTGACATATTATATATAATAATAAATAACTTTTCCCTTTCCCATACTTTAGCTAAAACATGTGATGATTTTGCATATATCAAAAAGTCACTTTTAATTCAAAATAAAAACTTATAAATTTAATTTCAAAAAATGGCTAATGAAATACCCATTAAAGCCCACCACATTCTCAATGACACGAAAGGGAGAGCATTGTTGTCACGGCAAGTCTTTCTTCCAAAACAACTACATGTACAACAATCATTAGAGGCTTTAAAAAGTTAATTACATGTTATTATGACAAAAAT
This sequence comes from Camellia granthamiana, assembly GCA_036172215.1. NCBI lineage: Eukaryota > Viridiplantae > Streptophyta > Magnoliopsida > Ericales > Theaceae > Camellia > Camellia granthamiana. The sequence continues at coordinate 138,243,407 of CM069905.1, forward strand.
CAAAATCATCTTGACAATAGCAACATTCAATTTGGTTATAAAAACATTAATTAAAAACCTTATCACTTCGATTTCGTAAAGAAAACTGATACAAATCTATTTTTTAAATTCGCTTTTTAGAGTCAATAATATATTAACAAAATAATTATTTAATAATTAAAGAATAAATGAGAGAGAATTGACTTCAACTATTTAATAGAATGCCACATTATTAAATCTAAAAAGTTAATCTAATTTTTAAACCTAAATAACAATACTCTTTGGTTAATCACATGCTAATAAGAGAAAGCAACAACAGCTTGCCATCTTTTTCCTAAGGAGGGCCCACATGCATTTGTAGATTGAGGTGTTGTTTGCCAATTGGGGTGGGTTAATTTTTTAGTTAAATTAATTATAAAAAGATACGACAAGAATAAAATGTCACATTTAAATCATAATCATTTCGTTTTTTTTCTCATAAAAGTTAGAAAAAGTCAATCCAAATGAATTTTTTAACCTGGGCCAAAAATAACCAAAAAATTAAAAAATAAAAAAGTTAAAAACCAATCCAACTTTCCAAACGAAGTTGTCAATTTCAAATATTAATCTGTGATGTAAAAATATCAATTTCAAATATTAACCAGTGATATAAAAATAAAAGGGTTAATTGTACTTTAACATTTCTAAATTTCAACTAAAATTTCACTTTGTCTCTTTCGGTTTAAAAAAATTAAGGGGTGGTTTGAAATGTTCTAAATAAGTGTACTTTTTGACTTTTTATTAAAAAAAAATATGTAGAAAAGTAGATAAAGTAGTTAGAAAAATAAAAAGAAGATGTTGATTGATATGACATAAATAAGTGTATGTAAATAAAAAAAAATGCACTTTTTTAGTTTACCTCAAACACCTACTAAATGTCATATCAATTTTTTTATTAATAAAAAAATAATTTAAAAAAAAATTATATATATTAATCTTTGTAACTCTTAAAAAAGTCGAAAAACAAACAATCATAAAAAAGCAAATCACAAAATTTAAACTTTCACAAAAAATATCCTTTTGGTCTTTTAATTTTTAATTCTCATTAATCTCAATAACAATAAATGAATAAAAAGACTGACAACACAATTTGACATAAAAATAAATATCTCCATTAAGGGCAATTTTTAAATGTGCAAATGAGTATTATATGTATTTACATAAGTTTTTATAAATATATGTAAATTGTCTCATAAAATTGTGTAAGTTTTTATAAATATACATAAGTTAACTCATACAAATTTGAGAGATTACAAATTACGTATATTTATAAAAACTTACGTAATTTCGTAAGGTAACTTATGTATATTCGTAATAATTTACGCAAATACATATGGTATGCAACTTACATACCCAAATACTTTCCATCAATTAAAAATGAAAATGTTAAGTGTATTTAACCCAATAAACCCTTATTTGGCATAGGCTAAAATGAGGTTGGGGGTTAAAATAGTCATAAAAAAGTAAAATGGAATAAAATGTTAATAAGACAAAATGTCACATCCAAACTATAATAAAAAATTTTTTTCACAAAAGTTAAAAAAGTCAAAAAGTCTAACACAAATGAGACTTTTTGTTTTGGTTAAGTTATATAAGTGCACTTTTTTACATAAGTGCACTTATTTAGGTCACATCAATCAATATCTCCTCTCTATTTTTCTACACATTTTTTTTTATAAAAAGTCAAAAAATATACTTATTTAGAGTATCCCAAACTAACAAGTCTCAGGTTAAAAAGCCAAAAAACCAACTTACATCCCAAACGAAACCTAAATCATACAAAAATAAGTATGAGAAAATTGCAATTCAAATGTAAGTTTTTAAAATAAATTATAAATTAGTGATAAAACTTATCAATTTTAATAATTGAAATGATAAACTTATTGTGATTTTACAAATTTTTTTAAGTCTTACACTGATTTGCAATTTTTCCAAGCAAAAATATTTAAGACCTTAAATGAAGAGCTCTAAAAGGAACTCTAAAAATGGATCTCATTTTATGATTTGATATTCTGACGCATGATATTAAATTTTTTTTAGGATTAATTATACTAATAGTCCCTATAGTTTGAAACTTGTGTCACTTTGGTTCCTGACTTTTCAATTGTGACACATTTGACCCTAAATTTTGAATCTTGTTCCAAACAAGGACAATTGAAAATATTATTAGATTTTTCAAGGGTAAAATCGTCAATTTGATAAAATATAAACTAATTTGACAAAAATAAATGTCAAAAAAATATTTTTAATTTTTTTAAAATTATTTTTATCCACCAATGATAAAATTATGTAAAATTAATAAAAATTACATGATTAATTTTTTAAAATTAATTTTACATGATCATCATCCAAACACATAATAAAAATTAATTTGGTAAAAAAAATAAATAAATGTCTAAAAGATTTATCAATTTTAAATAATTTTATTTTTAGTAGGTATAAATAATTTTTAAAAATTTGAAAATATTTGTTTGACATTTATTTTTGTCAAATTAGTTTATATTTTATCAAATTGACAATTTTACCTTTGAAAAATCTAATTATATATTCAATTGTCTTTATTTGGAACAAGATTCAAAATTCAGGGTCAAATGTGTCACAATTGAAAAGTCAGTGATCAAAGTGACACAAGCCCCAAATTATAGGGACTATCTATGTAATTTGCCCTTTTTTTTTATGAATTACCAAATCATTAAAATTAACATTAAAACTCTAACTCTAATTAGAATTAACATTAAAGCCAAGTTTGACAATCCAAAAATAATCCATCTTTTTATTTTTTTTTATCTTTTTTTCATTACATCATCTCTCTATTTTTTTACATATCTTTTCATAAAAAAATAAAAAATACACTTATTTAAGTCATCCAAAACAACCCGTAAAACTCTGGCCAAGTTTAGGAAGACTAAATAAGTGCACTTTTTGACTTTTCATGAAATATGAGTTGGATTTGGATTGGGTTTGAAGTGATGTATTAGAGAGATAATGTAACTTAAATAAGATGATGTGATTTAAATAGGATAGTGACTTTTTGACTTTTTAAATTTTTTTGAAGATGCCAAACTCGGCCTCCAACTCTAATATTAGCCCTGTTTGGTGCAGCTTAAAAGCTGCTTATTTTAGCTTTCAGCTTAATTTAAGCTATTTTGATGTGTTTGGTTTAGCTTATAGCTTATAACTTATAATTTTTTGAAAGTCAAAAATCAGCTTATTCTTTGAGTGGGACAGGAGATGCTTAATTTATAAGTCAGAAATCAACTTATATTCATAATTATAAACTATAAGCTGTTTAATTATAAACTATAAGTACTTTTTCACAGCTCTACCAAACGGGGCATTCTCTATCATCTCCCTTTTCCTAACTAATGTGTAGCTTTTCACTGAGTTTTGCTGTAGAGGTACCTAGACTTTAGGCAACCTTCAATGGTTGCTTTTAGGGTTGCCTCGTTTTCATGCAAAGAAAAGACTCGTGACATTATTATTAGTCGGAAAATATATTGAGAAAATTATATTTAAGTGGTGTAAAAAAAAAATTATAAAAGAGTAAAATATTTAAAATATTAATAATATTAAAATTATAATTTTATTATTGATCTTTAACTTTTTTTCTAAACCTACACTGATATGTTATTTTTCCATATATATTTAAATAAAATTTAAAGAGAAAACAACACATTAGTTAAAGATTGAAAAAAAAATTCAGATCATTAGTAAAATTTATAAACTTTAATTATTAAAATCATAAATTTTTTCATGTATATGTAATTATTTTTGAAAAATTGCTCTGATTTGTAATTTTCTCAAATTTAAAAGTAATTATGATTTTCAAAATAAAAATAAATTTTGATAAATCTTTTATTTAAAGGGATAAAAATTAAAATTTTATCATATTATTTGATATTGATATATATATATTAATTATAAAATACTAATTTTATTAATATTAAGGGACAGAGTACACAACAGGTCAGTACCGAAGATTCCACGAGGGAAGCCATGGGCGTAGTCATTCACTTTCATCCTCATGCATCTGTCTTGTACAATCAAAAAAATAAATATAAAAAACAGTCATTTTTTATTTTTAGATAACCATTTTTTCAATTAATTCTATTTTATAAATTATAAACAAAAGTTATACAGCACAGTCTGAGTGGTTCCTAGTAAGGGTTGGTTTAAAAATTTAACTTTTTAATAATTTTTTTATTTATTTTTTATATAAAAAAAAAGTGTAAAAAAAAGGTAAAAAGAGTGGATTGAATTTTTGTGTTTTTTTTTGACTAATTTAATATGTTCCCAACCATGGTTTTGAGGGCAAATTACATTTTAACCCTTTCAATTATCACTATTTTTTACTTTATCCTCTCCAACTAAAAATTGATACAATGTACTCCCACTACAACTACAACAAATAAGCGTTTTAGGGATAAATTTATAGGCATATGGATGATAAATCCAATTTAGAATTTTTTTTGTCTAAAGATCCAGTCGTTAAAATAATATGTCCATAAAGACAAACTCTTATGAAATGACCAAACTACCCAAATATATATATATATTGTTCCCAAACCAAACCCTAACCAAACTCTCTCTCTCTCTCTCTCTCCATTCCAAACTTTGGAACTGATCACTGCTAATCAAATATGGAGTTCAACATGCAAATCATCATTGAGTATTTTCAAGCCTCTTTCTCATTAATCGCGTTCGAAACTCATATTTGTAGAGTTACAGATCTTGCATTTCAAAGCTACTCTATGAAGAAGACACTAAATATACTTATAATTTGTTGAGGAACAAGATAACTTTTCAACAAATTTTGCGACATTGGGGAATTTTGGGGCATTTGATGCGATTTTAGGATTATTATTATTATTATTTTTTGGGCTAGGAAAAATGAATTTTTTTGTTGTTGTTGAACATTTGAACAGATTGGTGGCCTTCTCTTTCAAAAATTAAAAAAAAAAAAAAATGCAATAGATTAAAAACAGATAAGATGGTTTTTTTTTTTTTTTTTTTTTTTTTGATGATATAGATGTATATGTGATTATTGTTGTTGTTGATGATGAACAAGTAGAAAAAACAGATAAGATCTGTGTGTGAATTTAAACAGGTAAGAAAATTAGAACTAGAATTTCAACAGATAGGAAAAAAATATGACAGGAATTTCGAAAGATAGAATTTCAAAATTTTAATAGATAAGAAAAAATTAGAACAAGAATTTTAACAAAGATTTGAACAGAAAAATCAACAAACAGATAGTGAAAAAATTGAACATATAAGAAAATTTGGATAGATATTTGAACAAATAAGAGCAAAAAATTGAATAAATAATCAAAAAATTAAACATATAGAAAAAAAATTTGAATAGATAGTCCAAAAAATTGAACTGATAGTCAACGAAAAGTTAACAGATAAATTAAAGGGTAAAATTGGAAACAAAATATCCTCTAAAATCAACGAAAGAATTTTTCACTAAACTATTTCACAAATGATAGACCTCTCACCAACAAAAAATATTCATTGGATCTAATCTCATATACCCTTCTTACTTTGGACTTTTTAATAATTTTCTCTCAATTTATTTCGCCCCCAAAAGTATAATGCTTGTAGGTAAAACTTTAGCCAACCGATTTGTGTCGTCGAGCGCTTGGTCCAAAATGACCTCTTCATCTTTTGAAAATTTTTAATCTAACCATTATGTATCTTTATGCTGTTAACAAAATTGGCGAAAAAAGTACATCTAATATGCACATGTTATATTTATGATAGATTTTTAAAAGATATTTTTATCATAAATATGATATGTACACATTACATATACATTTTTTGTTAGTTTTGTTAATAGAATAATTTTTTAAAAGATGAAGGAGATACTTAAAATAAAAAAATAAAAGATTAAAATTTTTAGTTTAAAGGATAAAATAAAACACAATAATAATTGAACAAGATAAAATATAATTTATCATGATTTTAAGGGATGGTTTGGGATGTTTTAAATAAGTGTACTATTTGAGTTTTTATAAAAAGATATGTAAAAAAGTAGAGAGACGATATTGATTGATATAACCTAAAAAAGATAAAAAAAATAAAAAAAATGGACTAAAATAAAGTACCCCAAACAAGGCTTAAATAACGATATGGGGTATGAGCAACACGTACGTCTAAAACAACAGCCAAGTAGAAAGGCTAGATTCACCACTTTTTTAACATAAAAATAGGTTTTACAGAAATTGTGCATGTGTTTAAATGTACAGCACTGTAACATACCATTTAAAACCCTAATGAAGAAAGCATACAAACAAAACAGTACATGACAAAGACTGCTCAAGAGAGAGAGAATGGCGGTTTCTCGTTGATATTGTGGGCTGACCCAGCTGTATTTTCTGCAACACTGTAGAAGAGAGAGACAGAGAGAGACAGAGAGAGACAGAGAGAGGGGAGTGTGATGAGAGAGAAGGAAAACCAGAGGTCTGACTGAGTCTTTTGGGGGGTGGTAAAGAAAAAACGCTGCTGGTTTTGGTTTTTAGATCAAAGTGCGTCATGTAGTTTGTCGGTTTGTTTGTATAATGTCTTCAGTTTCAGTTTTTTTTCTCTTATTATTTTGGATTGATCTTCTTCATTTTCCTTTTTACAGATCTTTATGTTTCTCTCTCTCTGCATAGCTGGTCTAGTATCAATTTTGCAAGAAAAATAATTGACAAGTACCCTTTCAGAAATCTTTTTTCTTGATCAAGGTGCCTTTGATTTCGGTTTTTTAATGTATGTATAGTCGTTGTCCTGTTTGGAATTAATTTTTTTAAGTGTTTTAAAAAAAAAAAATTTCTGGAAATTTAAAAGAATTAACGAAATTGAAAATTTGTCAACAAAAAAAAAAAAAGGTATTTTTTGGGGAAATAGCAATTCAATGTATTTTTTGTTATAAAAAAAAAATCAAATTAATGATAAAATTTTTAAATTTTAATAATTAAAACCATAAGGTTTTTCATGTATCAATAATTACTTTTAAAAGATAAAACTGATTTGTAATTCTTTCTACATTTTTTTTTAGTGAAAAAGTTGATATATGACATTTTTTTTAAAACTAATGATACGTTTTTAATTTTTTTCAGTAGATTCCAAACAACTTGAGTTAAAAAAAAGTAATTATTTTTAACATGAACATTAGAAAGAATAATAATAATATTATTCAACTTTTCAATTAATAGGAAAATAATTCTCTTACATTTATCAAACTCATCTCTGATCGATAAAAAAAAAAAAAAAAAAAAAACTCATCAGTTTTTTAACAATAATTTTATTTTTACAAAGTAAAAACAATAAAAAAAAAAAATTATTCAAACAATCGTTGCCAAATCAGCACTATTTTTTTTAATCAAGTAAGATGATATATCCTGCCCATTAGTAAGTTACAATTCTAGATGTTGGATGGCCGGAAAGTTATTCCGATGTATCCAAAAATAAAAAAATAAAAAAAAGGTCGGAAAGTGGATTAAAAGTCAATTTTTTTGATATTTTTATAATTTTTTTTTGAAAAGATGTGTAAACAAATAGAGAGATAACATAACTCAGAAAATTTAAAAAAACTAAAAGATGGTTTTAATCCAATTGACAAAATAGGCCTTTTTTTTTTTTTTGGTGACCTCAAACTCCTAATTTTTTTGTAATAATTTGTAAGAGAGGTTAACTTGACCCAATTAAATTAATTAGGTCCAATCAGAGCCCAATCGGAAAGCCCAAAAATTAATGGATCTGGAGAAATTATCATTAAGTGGCCTCAAATGAATTCTATTGAGTGGACTCGTGAGAAAATCAACAAATTGGGCCAAGGAGGACTGATCAGGCTTGTATCTCTAGAGAAAGTCCAACAAGTCCATCCGAGAAGGCCCAAATCATACGAGTATTGGAAAAGGTTAATTGTTGTTTTCAGATGAGAAGAAACCCTCGAAGGAGATCTATTCTCCAAAGTATTTGCTTAATCTCAAAAGGGTTTGGAATCACGGACCTAGAGACTTATTTCAGCTCGAACTTGAAATGGTTCGAATCCACTAACCTAGAGATTCAAAGTACTTGGCTTCGAATGGATTCAAACGCAATCTAGAAGTCGCTCTGTTAATGAGTTCCAAAATAGTTGCGGGCTTGGAGCTTTCCAGGATGGACATACTAGAACCATGGGCGTGACAGAGTCTGAATAAAGGACCTGATCCCGAGTCGAGGTGGCACGAGTTAGGGGGTCCCTAAGACTCAGCAATGCTTGCTGCAGGACATTCTCTTGATTTACCCCCAACCCTTTAGTGATAGGGTGTCCTCTAGAACTACCCCTAATTCTCTGGGATGATTGGGGATCATTGGTTAGGTGTGGCTAAAAAGAAGGGTTCACCGAGAGGTTGATCTCCTCTTTGGAATTTTTCTCATTCTTGAAGAGGTCACATCCTCAAACAAAGTGGTTAGGGAGAATATTTCTCATATGTTTTGCACATGGGCTCCATCCTACATCATGAGGTGCCTATAAATAGCACCCATCTATAGCTTTACAAAGAGTTGATTTTGGAGAGACAATTTTTGGGAGAAAACTAATTTTTCTTTTCCATTATCTACCTTGATAGTGAAAGTGGGAGATCTATGGAAGAGTTTTTCCATTATTCTCTTTCTAACTATTTTGTCTTCTTCTTCACCTAATCTCTTATCTCTATTATCTTTTTGCTATTGTGTATTTAATTACAACCGTTGAATAATCTAAGTCTCTCATCATTTTTAGAAAATTTGAAGTTTCTGCCGACGTTTGAATTTTCCGACAAACATTCGAAGATTCCTGCGAATTTTTCGACGACCTTCGAATTTTTCGACGACATCCCCAGACCGTCTCACTTACATAATCTAAAAGTACAACCATCAAAATCATATTAAAATTTAACCCGATTAAATTTAATGTGGTAAAATTTTTATGAGAGAATGGTTGAAATTAGTATTATTTATGGTATGAGGAAAAAAAAATTTAATTATTTACAAGCCCTGTTTTTTTTTTTTTTTTGGTCAATATTGTAGAAAGTTAGATTTGTTAGTAAAGTTAATGAACTGAAGTGTATTACTTAAAGGGACCGCTACTGATTCATTAGCTGAACCCCTGGCCTTTTCCTCACTACACCCTTAGGTACAATTACACGCCAACTTGCCATAAGGGCATTGCTAGAGTTTATTAGGTAGGATTTGTGGATAAATTGGCTTTGCTTAAATTTGTTCAAAATAACTTATTTATTTTCTTCCTAAAAATAGTTCCCAGCTAAGAAAATTTTTTTCTAAAGATTTTAAAAATGAAACCAAAGATTCGCTATTTCTACACATCAAAACACTTTCACTTATATATATATATATATGTATTTACATATTGAATAATATTTTAATGTTGTTAGAGATAATTCGAGCAGTCATTGGCATTATTTTCTTAATTTTGTACGGAAAAAAGTTCTACTGTTTTTTAAATAAAAAAAGGACGAATTACATCAACGGTGTCTGTGATTTGAGATTATTTGTGTCACTCTAATCATTGACCTTTTAATTATGATACATTTGATCATAAATTTTGAATTTTATTCCAAATAAGAATAATTGAAAAAACCGTTTCCTTTGCAAACAGAAAATGCTTTATTTTAAGGGCAAAGTCGTCAATTTAATAAAATGTAAACTAGTTTGACAAAAATAAATGTCAAAAAATTATTTTCGAATTTTTTAAAAATTATTTCTACCCACCAAAGATAAAATTATATAAAAATGATAAATCTTTTTGTTTTTATTGTTAATAGATATTTTTTTATGGTTATCATGTAATAAATGGTTATTAAGTTTTTAACGTATAATCGATATGTTTAATATATGAAATGTTTTTAGTTTTGGACTTTCTGATTTAATGGATTGGTTTAATAATGAGATTAAAGTTGTTGCCATATTTGACTTTTAAAAAAATAGAAACTAATTTAATTAAAATAAATATCAAAAAAATTTAATTGAAAAAAATTATTTTTACCCTTCTAAAAGATAAAATTATATAAAAATAATGTGTTTTTATTTTTTTCACCAATTTAATTTTTAGTTTTTTAGAAATTTTTTTTTGAAAACTAAACCAAACAAAACTTTATAACCAAGAAAGTGTCTGCATTATTCATTAAAAAAAATCATTATATTTCAAACAACATATAAGTTAACTAGTACATATAATAAGTTGGATGGCGACTTTACTCTTGAAATTGACCATTTGTAATAAAAATATGTTTAACTGTCGTTATTTAAAATAAGATTTAAAATTTAAAATTAAATATATTATAATTAAAAAATTAATAATTAAAATAACACAACCCTCACACTATATGAGTGGTTAGTATGATTCACCCATAAAAAAACAAAAAGAAGGAGAAAGTTTTACTTGAATACAATACAAGGAATGACAGGTAGCCCATCAAAGGTTTTTTTTTTTTAAATAAAATAAAATAAAAATAAAATATGGTTGCCAAAATTGGGCCGGATTGGGAAAAGAACGGTTGGGCATGGATTCAGTTTTTAGCCCATAGATGGAAATTTGATTGATTTGATTTTTATGGTTTTTTTTTCATTGTTGCTCCAAAATCCTCATATTTTTTTTTTTTTGTTTCGGATTTGTCCACCCCACAACAAAAAAAGAAAAAAAAAGAAAGAAAAAACTGTTTGTTCTTACGGAGGTCCATTGTATTTTTTTTATTTTAGAAAAATGTCATTATTATAATTTTTTTTTTTTTTTACATTATATAATTAGTAGTTGGATACGTGTATTGTATGTGGCACATAATTATTCATCAACTTTTAATATTGTAATTATGTGTATCTCTTAAATTGATATGTGATATATATACAAAATATGGAGACTTATATGGATAAATTAATTTGTATCCAAAATACAATTAAGAAAAAAATAAATACATACTCGGCTGAAGAATTTATGATAAATTAGAAATTTTATAATTATAAATATTAATTTATAACTAGATTGTTGAGATCATAATCTTATTTTAAATAATAAACAATAAGTAAGTCCTTTAAATATATAACATTACACAAATCTTTTTCTATCAACTTCCACTTCAAATTTTCATAATCCGTACCTGTAATATAATTGAAAGTATAAAATTAATTGTATAATTATATAATTTTGTTTAATAGTTCATTTCATAATACAAATTCATTGAACTCACTATTACATATTATTTGCATACTATTGATGTATGGATGCATTAGTATCAATATGTAATATATTTTTATACATCAAGAGTTGTTAAGTCCCGTTTCCTATTCCATAAATATCTTGCATGATGAAAAATATAACATTAGTCATTAGTATATTTTCATTTATGATGAAAATGTGAAATAATTTTTTTTTTAAAAAAATGGAATGATATTGTAGATTAATATTTCGATCGATATAGGAATTTCATAATTATTTTCACGATATTTATAGATCCATTTGTAGAGTCACTTTCATAAAATTGTCAAGTTACATAATTTATTATGGCATCTACATGTAATCAACATATAACAAAAATTGATCGAAACTTTTTATTTGATGTACTTACTTTCTGTATCATTGAGGCCTCATTTGGCATGTAACAGTTTTAGCCTAAAAGTCAAAAAGTTACTAAAAAAATCAAAAAGCCTATAAGCTATACTAAAAAGTCAAAGATTTCATTTTTTCTCTATTTTTTGAAAATCTTTTCATAGAAAACCAAAAAGTCATTCCAAACATACTAATTTTTTTTATCTCATATTTTAGCCAAAAATTCAAAAACTTACTAAAATAGCTTGTTTCCAAACGAGGCCTGAGTTGTCGCAATAATGTTTTGGTATCATTTGATTTTTTTTTCTTGTAATTTTACTAAAATGTATGCATGAGGTACATTATTTTTCTTGAACTTCACAACAGATAGGACAATTCCTACTTCAGCTTGTCTAACTTTGCTTGGAGAGTATATTCCAATAGATCTTCTGTAATTTTTGTTTCATCATCTTCTTGTTTTTTCTTCTTACTCATCATTATAGCGCATTGTAATAAAATATTTTGATGAGTAAGAGTTTGAGGTGATATCATATTGTTATGAATTTCAAAATCTATTTTTCCTCAATAATATGATTTTTTCTGTGAGAGGAAAAAAAATACAATTATTGTCGTGATGAAGGTATTTTGCATAATCTTAATTTGTCATTGAAAGCGTTTGTTGTGGACACTTGTTTATATGACATGTGTATATGTATATATATTGAACATAAGTTGATAAAATTCACTTAATCTAAATACACTTAGAAAATAATTTGTTGTGTAGTCGTCTTGAATTTTTAATAATAATAATAATAACAACAACAAAAAATATAATAATAAAAAATCGGTACATGTTTGAATTTATAAATTTTTGTACCAATATTTTACTTTTTAATTCTATCTAGATTATTAAATATTAGTTTTTATGTAAAAGTATAATTTAATATAAAATATGAAGAAATTTCAGTATTTTTAATCACTAAAACTGAGAAAATATGAAAAATTAAAAATTGAAAAATAGATTTAAAAAATAAAACCAATAAAAGTGGTTCTTTTTTAGAATTTTGACATCATACTTTAATTATTAAAGTACTATGTAAAATATTACAGTTCATAAAATATAATTTAAATAAAAAGAAAGTGTATGAAGATAATCAGCAGAATTTTGAAATGCGAGACAAAACTCTATTTTAAAAATGCATGCATTTTTCTCTATCTAGATTTAAACCAATATATATATATAACTTTAAGATTCAATCAAAATTATTTATAGTGATTTGATTCATAATGGATAATTATAAATATTATGTATATCAGTATAGAAGTAGATACAGAAAATAAAAAAGAGTAATTATCTTTTGTTCTTTAATCATCATCAATATAAAAAATAGAAAAATGATTTTTTTTTTTTTTTTGATAATAAGGGAAACAGTTTGTTCATATTTATAGAACTCTTGGAATGAGATATATTATTTTTGAATATTCAATTACAAAAATAAAGAGATAATTAGTTTTTATAGGTCTCCTCATAACTTTTAGAAAATGTAGTAGATTTAAGAGGGTTCAATTGAGATTTAAAAAAAATAAAAAACGTAGCAAACTCTTCATGCTTTTATAATAGTAGTAGATAGATTGTGTGCTGGCCTAATAATATTTTATAATTTGTTTAATGATATTTTTAATCTATATAAGTATTTAATTTTTTATTATTGGCTTGGCATATCATCCATTTAGACCTTGTTTGGGGAGTGACTAAGATATCAAAAAAATCACTACAAGTTATCATATCACTCTATTTATTTTTTACACGTATTTTCGTAAAAAACTAACTAAATTAGTCAATTCCCAAACCAACCCTTACTATTATATGAATTTACTCTAATTATTTGTTCCATTATCATTTGGACAAATTATACCTATAAATTTTTTCTTTTTGTTATTAATTTGGTAATATTGTGTCAATATAGTCAAATTGATAACATAATTAGGGGTCTGCGCGGTGCGGTTCAGGCGGTTTAAGAATAAAACTATAAATTGAATGGTGGATTGACAGATTGATAAATCATGATTTTGGCGGTTTTGGGTGGATTGACGGATTGAAGAATATTCTAACAAAGTATTTGCATAATAATATTTACATAATATTTTTCATGTATATAACGCAAACTAATTTTACATAATATGTTATATATATAATTACTAATTTGTAATAAATTTCATATCTTAAATCTCTCTCATATTCATTTTTACTTTGATATTTCATTAGAAGTTAAAAAATATATATGTATTAACTATAGCAGAGCATAGCGGTTTCGAAAGCGGATTATAAATTTTAAAATTTAATTCGTGGTTTGCGGATAGAACAGTGCGGATTGATGCAATTTTAGCAGATTGGGCGATATTTTACACAATTCTAAACATAATACCTCATGGTTAGTTCCTTTATGTGTTAAGGGATGATGGATGCCCTTTTATTTCTGAATATTTTTGTTAACATTTCAATGACATTTATGCAATTTTGGGGGGAAAAAAAAAGAAGTCAAATTGATAACGTGATTATAGAAAATGGATAGAAATTAAGGGGCAAAAATAGTCAATTTACTTTCTTAAAAGGGATTGAGGGATTGACATTCAATTTTAAATAATTCATTCCCACAAAGCTCCCTCTAAATTTTAAATCACCAACACAAAATGAAGGATACAAATTATGCAAAAACAGTTTTTTAAGCTCATCCCAGAAAACTAACCGCTCTTTACGGGACGGAAGAGCGTACATGAGGGATAGATCCCAACTTCCGGAGCCCAATTCGTTGATGACACATTGGATAAGATTCTTTGTTTTAAGCCTCACCTCTAATCTTACATCGTCCACCCACCATAGAGAAAGTCCCCCCGAAGAACCTTCTGGGTTAACATTACATTTTTTGGGGTATGTGAGCCTTCTAGGAACCCTTTCGAGCTTGGAAAAATTATTTCTGGTTTCAATAAGGAAAACCAAGTAAGGCGATGGGTTAAACATAACCCTTAGAGGATCTGGATTGTCAAGGTCACCCAATCCCTTGACAATTCCAACTTAGAATCATAGCCAGAGCCTATTCTTAAACCACTTCAGTTTCTTCATCCTCCGTTGGAAAGGTGCTAGCGACCTGTGAGCAACAATCTTCCACCTCATCTAGTAGAGGTTGAACAGGGACTTCAAAAAAGGTAACAACCACCTTTTCTTGCTTAGAGCTCGAGATGTAGACATCAATCAGAGGATAGAAGGTTTGGTATCTCCTTAGTCTTCCTCGACGACCAGACGAGCTTCGGATGACCAAGGACGAGGATTTCCCTTTCCTTGAAAAAGAATTAAAACAAGAAGCCCTAGAAATCACCTCTTTTAGTAGTTTGAGAGGACGCAGAGCTGGGCTTTGCTCATCTTGAACCTTACGCTTGAGCGAGAGGTCTTGAAAAATTTGGGACATACATCTTTCAACCAAAGGGTCCATACCTAGGTGGGTTGGGCTTGAGTGTGTGCTAATCTCCTCGATAACAATCTCAAGAACGGGCTTAAAAGGTTCTGAGTGGGTGATTTTAACCAAGTGGGAGCTTTGTGGGAAAAACAAGGTGGGTTGGAATGTAATCGAACCCAATTGATTGGTCTTTAGCAATGGCTCCCTAATTATAAACTTATGGACCACGAATTTAAGGGATTAGATTATACATAGTCCAACAATCAAGTTAGTAAGGCGTGTGCAAATTGGCGTAACTGATTCCCCTACGCCCAAGTAATGCATAAGAGCTTAATAGGGTCTAATCACCGCCTAATTATCATCCAATGTTGTATTCCGCCGAAACAGGTTCCCCAGTTGTTTAAATTTGAAACCCAATGGGCAACTAGTAATAATTGTGCTACCGTTATTCGGCAATCTTGGGATCAGAGTGTTAGAGGGTCTCCCATGTTTCAAATGGTTTAGAAGTTGAAACGCCACCGCCAGAATCTATCCTCTTGGAGCAGGGCCGAGTTTGGCAACAATAAGACTCAATTGGAGGCCCTGAAATCCCAACTCTATCTTATCCAAGCTCAACCCCCGACTGAATACAATGTACAAGAACAACTTTCCATCAAGTCCAACATTGAAGTGTTTTTGGCCATGAAAGAGATATATTTGCATCAGAGATCTCGTGTAAATTGGCTCTCATACGGTGACAAAAATTCCTCATTTTTCCATGCTACGCTAATTCAAAGACATCAAAGAAATCAATTAGTCAAACTACAAAATGTTGATGGGGGTAAATCGGATGATGCCATAAACAGTCACCTTTTAGACTATTTCTTTACTATTTTTTCAACTAACAGTCCAAGGGTGTAACAATCCCACCCTATGATTAGCCAATAAACCATGATTAATTATGCCTAATGAGTAATTAAGATGAAATTCTGAATTAATTGCATGTGTATGGCATTATTTGTTTTTATATCTGTCTACTGTAGAAATATCTATTTGTGCTTTTGTTTTGTTCTGTGAATTGAAGGTCTTATCGGTGTCAATCAAGAAATTGATTTGATTTATGTGTTATTTAGAATTTTTAGAATTTTATGGTAGGCATGATTAAAATTTGATTCGGAACGAATTAAATTAGAATAATTAATGTCACTTAATTAGTCATTAATGAAATCTCCTAACCAAGCCTATATAAGGCTAAATTGGTGCTAGAACTTTCCACTACACTCTCATTCCCTCATCCTAGAGCTCAAAAACCGTGAGTGTGAGAGAGAGAGAGAAAGACGAAAATTGAGATCAAAAGCTAGGAAAATGGGGAATTGCTAGGGATTGTTGGAGAATTGCAAAGAATTTGGGAGTTTAAGCTTTTACACTTGTGAATTTAAGACTCTAGGTAAGAATTTTGTCCTTAAGAATTTTGTCCTTAAACTTTGTAATCAAGAATTTAATACATGAATTCTAGAGAATTAAGCTAAGTGATACAAGAATTAAACTTAGATGATAGAATTGAGCATGATTCATGCATGCATGTATTTTCATCACAGTTTGAGTTTGAATTTTAATCAAATCTCACATGCATGTGTCTATCTTGACCTTGCTTTAAGAATTCATCACATTTCTTACCATTTGACCTTAATTGATCATGTTTTGGAGAGTTTAAGTTCATAACAATGTATGCATGTCATGTTCATATCATATTCTTAAGTTCCAAGTTGAATTTTGAACAATTAGCAAGCTTTTGGGCCTTGATTTCATGAAGTGATCTTTAATTCTTAATATTTTACAAGTTTGCATGTGTTTCCTCAAGTTTGGGGCTCAGAGAATGTGTTTTGTTGGTTTGGAATTAGATGTTGAAGCTTGAGAGCAATCTGGAAATTCTAGAATTCTACCTCTTCGCTCGAGCGACCACTCTGTATTTTGCACTCTCGGTCGAGCGACTAAAAGTTGGCTCGAGCATAAAATGCATGCTCCCAGAAGTTTACCATTTTTACAGACTGCTCGAGCGACAAGAGTTGCGCTCGAGTGACCGTCGAGCGGAAAAATCAAGCAACCAGTACTTTTGCAGAGTTTACAGACCGCTTAAGCGACCAAAGTTGCGCTCGAGCGACCACTCTTATTTTTGAACCTCTGCTCGAGCGAAGAAAGTTGCACTCGAGCGAAGACCCAATTTTTAGCAAATCTGACCAAGTGTTTTTAAGTGCATTCTGGCATCCTCATTGCATCCTAGGCATTCCTAGGTCGTAATTAAGACATAGTAATGAGGACAAAGACTAGAACACGCTAAGAACGAAACAAAATAAATTGAGTGCTCTAAATGTGTATTTCAATATGTGTATCTGTTATGTTTGTGTAGGTCACGCGCTATATGCCATTTGATTTGTCTGCTCTTTTTGTCTGCTTTCGGAGCTATCTTTGAGTAATAACATAGTAAAGCTATGTTCAACTTTATTTATTTTCTATATGATGAAATAAGATCTGTTTTCTGAAATGATACGTTCTGTACAATGAATGATTGTCCAATTTCTAACAATGTACTCGTGGCATCCTTAGCATCATGTGATATCTGTTAGCTATACCCGGTATCGGAGGTTCCATCATAGAACTTAGTATATCTGTTATTTGTTACCCGTACCGGAAGCTCCATCATGGAGCTCAGCGTAACTGTTATCTGTTACCCGGATCCGGAGGTTCTTTTATGGAACTGGTTATACATAACCACCATCTGTTCTGTATCTGTTCTGTTAGCGCTAATGGATATACCATGTATGATTAAGTATGAACTTTGATTTCTATATAAGAATATGTATCTATTTCTGATATGAACTCTGTTTTCCGAATCTGATATAGGACATCATTCAATTAAAACCCTTTAGTCTGTTATTATTCACTAGGCTTTCGCTCACTCTATTATTTATGTATGTAGATGACCAGGCTCAGAGTTGATGACCTAGAGGTTTGGTTTGTCAGCCAGTCTTTGCGCCTCCTTAGAAGGTTCTGAATGTCAAGTGGTTATGTTTTGAGAACATATATAAGACTTTTACATACAAGTTTTCTGTTTATCTGTATATTGGGCTAAGTCCCATTTTGGCTATATCGGTAATGATTGTGACGTGAGATTACTGTATTTATGACGTCATGTATATGTATATAAAGTTTAAAATTTCTGTCTTATGTATATCTGCACAGCTCAATGGACTATCTATGTTTCTATATTTGTTTTTGCTAGCAACTTATAATTTGCTAATTCGGTCGGAGGCCTCAGATAATCCGAGGATTACTGGCTGGTTACGACGCTAAACCTATAGAGGCAGGTTTGAGTCGTGACAAAGGGATTTGAAGGGAGCTCTTGAGGTGGTTCAGTCCATGGTCACAGAGGAGATGAAATTTACACTAAATAGAGATGTATCTAATTAGGAAATTAAAGAGGCCGTATATCAGTTGGGTGCGTATAAAGCTCCTAGGCCATATGGCCATCTAGTTTTTTTCTACTAACAATACTGGGATGTGGTTGGTCCTGTCGTATGCGCTGCTATTAATCATTTCTTTGTGAGGGGGTTCATGTTGAAAGAGTTGAATCATGCAAACCTGGTTCTCATCCCAAAAGTTAAAGCACCGATGAACTTATCATAATTCAGACCTATTAGTCTTTGCAATTTCCGTCTCAAGGTCATCACTAAAAATTTTGCCAACTATTTGAAGAAAATTCTGGGAAGAATTATCTCTCTTAATCAATCAGCTGTCTTTCCTAGCAGAATGATCTAAGATAACATCTTGATAGCCTATGAAGCTTTCCACCATCTCAGGATTCAAAAAAGAAGTAAATCTTTAGATATGGCTGTCAAATTGGATTTTAATAAGGCTTTTGATCGGGTCTAATGGGATTTCTTACAAGCTCGATTGTATTGGATGGGTTTTGCTACAAGGTGGATCTAGTAGGTCATGAAGTGCTTCCCAACAGTCACCTTCTCCATTTTCGTTAATGGAGCAAAAAGTGCATCTTTTCAGCCATCGAGAGGACTTCGCCAAGGGGATCCGCTATCCCCCTATTTGTTTATTTTGGTGGTTGATGTACTATCCAAACTTTTGAACCGTAGCCTATTAACTAATGAATTATCTGGAATCAAAGTCAGAAGATCATGCCCAACCCTATCACACTTGTTGTTTGCGGATGACGTACTTTTGTTTCTCAAGGCTGATCCAGTCCAATGTTAGGAGGTTCTCAAAATTTTACATATATACTGTGAGGCCTTAGTCCAATTGATTAAGTTTGATAAGTTAAGGATTCAATTTTCATCTTCTGTAAGCCCAAGATCTCAAAGGATAATTAGCGAATTACTCTGTATGCCCTCTGTTAGACCTGATTCCAAGTATTTTGGGATCCCCTCTTGTTAGGGAAAATATAGATGTGAAATTTACTCACACTTGGTGGAAAGAGTAGCAGATAAACTTCAAGGGTGGAAACCAAAACTGCTATCTCAAGCGGGTCGTGAAGTCCTAATAAAAGTCGTGGCCCTAGCTCTCCCCTCATATGCCATGGCTTGTTTCATTCTCCCAAAAAAGTTATGCGATACTATGGATTCATTGATTAGTAAATTTTGGTGCAAAGTGAGTTGGAGAAAAAGGGGTTGCATTAGGCTTCTTGGAGGAAAATGACTTTGCCAAAAATGCCGGGTGATATGGGCTTTTGACACCTTCGTGCTTTAAACAAAGCTCTGCTAGCTCGTCAAGGATAAAAATTAATCAAATATCCCAAATTTTTTTGTGCATAATTTCTAAAGGGGATTTACTACCTTCATACTGACTTTATGCATGCTGCGAAAGGTCCTAGAGCCCCTTGGGCTTGGGCCAGTCTATTAGAGGGATGTGTTATCTTGTAGAGTGGTACATGATGGCAAGTTAATAATGGGAATTCTATTAGATTCTAGGAAGACAAATAGGTCCCTTTGGCCAATTCATTTTATATTCAATCGCACAAACCACCTGGTTATGCTATTACAACAGTGAAAGATGCCCTTCTCCCAAGGTCCAACAGTTGGAATGTGCCAGCCCTCAAGTCTACAGTATCAAAGGAGGAAATTGAGCAAATCACTATCATTCCCATGTCGGTATACAACAATGAGGACTACCTTGTATGGCATCATGATTCTAAAAGACAATACACTGTAAAATCAAGTTATCATGTGGCCATTAAATCTCAATTTTTGAACTCGAATATCCCTTCACCCTCTTTACATGTCCTAATAGATGTTTGGAAACTGATTTGGTCTTTGCCCATTCCCCCGAAGTTGAAGCACTTTTGGTGGAGGATATGTAATAACTACCTTGCCACAAAACAAAATTTGTTTCGTTAGAGGTGCTCTACTGATCCCACATGCCCAATTTGCCACAAAGAAACTGAGACAACAGAACATATATTGTTTGACTGTGTATGGACCCAAGCTGTTTGGTTCGGTGACCCAGGGCTAAAGATCAAGGCTGGTGATATTACTTCGGTCATCCATTGGATATGCAAACTTGAGCAATGTCTAAAGAGGACCAACGAGATCGCCTTGGACTTATTGTTTGGTATGTTTGGCATATTTGAAAAGAGCGGAATAGATTTGTCTTTAACTACATCCCTGTGGACAAGCACTCGACCATCTTCAAAGCTGTGAAGGACTAAAGTGAATTTGCAAAGGTCTCCCTCTCTACCTACACTCAGTTCAACTGTGAGCCTCCTACGTTGGTTGTTGCAGGATGGACACCTCCTTCTTGTGGCCACTACAAAGCAAACATTGATATTGCCATGCAATCTGGCTCCTCAATTGCATTTATCGCTATTCTAATAAGGGGTTGGGAAGGCTCTTTGGTTTTTGGAGCAGCCCGTCGGGTGAAGGCTAGCTTAGCCTTGCAAGAAGAATGTCTAGCAATTAGATGGGCATGCCTTATGGCCCACGCTTTCAACCTCTCATAAGTAAAAATTACAAGGGATAACAAAACGGCCATCACACTTTGTGTATCTAAAACTGATCCCCCTTAGGCTTGTGCTTCTATTATACATGATATTCGTGTTTTAGCTCGAGATTTTGACCTATCCTTTTGTTGGTTTCCTAGATCTGCGAATGAGGCAACCTATTGGACTACTAGAACGTCCTTAAAGGGTTTTTTGCCTCCCATTGGGTCTAATGCCCCCCCCATAACCTTGCAAAGGGCTTTGTCCCTGAGTTCTTAATACTAATTTTCTTACTGTTTCAAAAAAAAAAAAAAATTCTATCCAACTTTTTAATCTATGTTATCAATTGCATTAAATTGACATAATATAAATTATTAATGAAAAATTAATATAATTAAGACTTTAAGAATCAAGAAAATTGATACAAAAAACAAATTATATAGACCATACATATAATTTATATAGTTTTTTTTATTTTTAATAATTGATAGGAGAAAAATAGAAAAAGGGGAAATTACATTGTGAAACTCAACCATCACCCCTTGTAGGAGAGCAATTCACCCATTATACCAACCCCTTACTAGTATTATTATATATGTATATATATATATGTTGTGTTTTGATTTATTTGAAATCCAAATTCTAATTTTAAATTTGAGATTCAAATTCCTGCTTAATAAATTGAGATCTTTTTTCTTGTTGTCAATGAATGTGTCTTTCTAATCATTTCACTAAAATCGAAACAAAGTCTTAATGAATTGAGAATTTCTTCTTCTTGTGAAAGAATGGGTGTTTCTAATCATTTCACACTTAAAAACAATGTAAGACTAAATTATTATTTAGTCATTATGTTGACCCACATGATATGGTAATATGAATTAGAGATTTGGCAGAATTATGATTCTATATTTTTTGCTATCATTAATTGGTAAATAAAGAAGAATGTTTTCCAATATCCTACTTTGATGGGAAAGTGGAATCATGGTTGAATAAAAAAACTAGTCCACTCTCTACCTATAAAAGGACATTCAGACTACCTATCAATTAATTTTGAATTCAATGTATTCTAAAGAGGGTCAAGAGAGAGAAACCTTTCTCCACTAATATTATTATTAGTTTATGTTCAATCAAATTTGGGTCACTTGAAGGTTTCGCATAACTGATCCGGGTATGCTATTTATTTTCCTCATTATGTTATTAGTTGATAAAATTATGATAGTTCATGATTTTGGATTATGAAAGTTATTATGTGCATAACACCATAAATTTTTTACATGTGGTATCAGAGCTCATGTTTCAGAACATTATGATTTTCCGATTAAGTAAATATCAATTAATTTTGATTACAATTATGATTGCCTCGATCAAAAATTTTCAATTTGCTAAACATGATATGAAATTTAATATGCAACTCTTATGTTCCTATTTTACATTGGATTGCATATTGTATAAATAATATTTATTTAATAAGTGCTAACTCTTTGATGATAAACCGAATGTTTTAATATTTTGATAATTGAATACTATGAATGATTTAATTATCTGTATTTTGAGGAAAGGTTTATGTAGACGTGCTTGAGGACTCCTGAGCTCCGCGCACGAAGGCGCAAAATTCGTTTGCTCTCTAGCTACTACAAGTTCGGACTCATGTCACGGTTCTGAATCTAATCTCACAATGTGCGATGTAAGATCGATAAATCACCAAAGAGTCCAAATCCGGCAAATCGTTTTAGAAAACTGATTTTAATAAAGAAATGTCAAACATGGACTACTTTGCTAGATACAGAGTCGCCACCTAAATATTTTATTTTGGGGGAATTTAGGAAACCCTGACTCGTGCCTAAGGCCACGTGTCCGTCATCACCAAAGTTGCCTCGGCTCGAAAACTTGGGTACGAGAGGGGAAGGTCATGCAATGAGCACCCCTGCTCGCCCGATCAAAAGATCGGCCTTTGCTAAGCATGATATTTGGTTTTTGAAAATACATGTGTTCTTATTCCGGTTATTAACCTAGAATTACTATGTGATGCGCACAACATACAAGTATAGACTAGATCGCCTAAGTTGGAACAAAACATTGCATGTTCGTTTGAAAAATGATTTGAAGTTTGCTACTCGCAAGTAGGCTAAAACGCGGATTTTGATGAACTGTTCCAATTCAAGCAATCCAACCTTCACCCACAGGCATTCAGGCAGTCATAGCAAATAAACAATTAGCCTCATGACAAGTATGCTTTCATGGCAACATTAACACACATGCAGTATGCTAAAGCGTAAACACTCACAGTGTACTCCGAGCTAAAACAGAGAACTAGTTAGAAATCATGCATGATCCTAATTCATGTTAAGATGACTAATGTAACACATGCGAAAATGTAACTAAGATAGGCTCGGCTATCTAGAATGTCATGTGAAATGCAACTTGATAACATGCAGTTGAACACGTATTCAAGTAAATGTATTGAAAATACAATGCAATTAGTATGATGCGCCGAGCCCGGTGCATGCAAGACAGATGAATGGATGCACGCATGCGAAGCATAAGGTATACTAAACAAAATATGCCCTAAAACTAACCATCGTAAGCGGTTAAGTAAAAAGGAAAAAGAAATGGGGGTTGGAAGACATGCATCACACACACGCACACTTATTACAACATTGCGCCCTCTCGACGGAGGGACCGAATAAGAAGCTAACTAGCTAATCTAAGCTAATAAATTAATTATTACAAAACAAATTGAAATAGCTAAACGCATTGACTATTAAAGTATAAAACGAATGCCTAATCTAGCTAAGTAAAGAAGCTAAATAAAGCAGTAAAACGGGAGGTTCTCAGAGGGAGAAGACTGGATGCATGCTCGGTCGCCTCGTTCGGAAATCCGTCGCGATGCCCTAACTTGCCTCTGCTCTCATTTGTTCTCAGAACCTTGCACCAAGCTCCAGAAAGCTTCCAACTCACCTTGGAGACCCGTGGGAGGGTGGCTGACCACCTAGGGATGTCAGCAGCCACTGGCCGACCACTTTCTGTGCTGAAAACCAGAAAAAGTGGTTGGCCAGCTAGTTTTTCTGGCTGGCCGACCAGTTGTTGCTGCCAAACTCCAATTTTCTGCAACAGAGAGCAAGCAAGGGCATGACAATGTATTTGCAAGATATGTGTGCACAACCACCCTCCCTATCATTTCATGAGCTCAAGGGAGTGTGGTTCTCGACCCTCAGGCCACCAATCGCGCATTTCAATACGTGATGGCCGAGAAGTCAAATTGCACAATTCAATATAAAATGAATGTACAAGTAAACACATAAAGCCTAAAACTCTATCATGCTTGATCAAGAGCGTCGGCGACCGAGAATTGAAACACGTTTCATCACTTCAAGTATGAAACGTCCCTCGTTTCTTGTGCTCGGATTAACACTTAGTCCAAACAACAATGCAACAACATGGCATACACAACGCAAATAACAACATGACATACTCAATGCAATGTGACATGATCAACTTAACAAAGCTAATGACATGCTAACAATGCTAATGCATGCATGCACAATGCAATGCTACAAGGGTAACTTAGCAATGTTAGGAACATGCATACTTAATGTAAAGAAACAACTTGGCATACACAATGCAAATAACCACATGGCATGCATAATGCAATGTAAGATGGCATACTCAATGCAATGAACAATAAGCATGCGGACAACATGTAAAGAAACATGCTAAATGGACTTAAACCAAAATGGGGTAGACCTCAGTCATGCCCAAATCAGTGACCAATGGTGATAAAATTAAGGCACAAAATACAAAGCATGCATGTACGATGCATTGGCCAACCAAGTAAGTCTAAGAGCACAACCCTCAAGAAGGCTCAAGGAGTGACAAATACAGAAGTGTAACAACACTAAATGCACTAAAATTAAGTAAGAAATGATGCCAAATCATTCAAACAAAGCAAGCATGACATGCAAAGGTCCTAAAGCATGAAAGCTAATAAGGAGGACTACAAAGGAGGCATGCAATACATGGCACGAATGCATGAACCAAACATGGACAGAGCTGAAATAGGTCAAAACAAAGACCTAAACATGCTGAGGTAGGGGCTCAAAGACCTGGGCATGCAAGCATACAAGCTAAGCTATAAAAGAGGCAACAATGCACAACACTCAAAGGCACTTAAAGAGTGAATGAAGTGGGAACATGGCAATGTGATAAGCTCTAAAATGTCATGTTAAGTGATGCCAAATCATGTACACAACACAAATGAAGCATGCTATGGTGCCTGAAGCTTGAAGCTAGCATAGGCACTTGTACTACAACTATGCAAAACATGAAGCATGTGATCAAGGCAACCCAAAACTGTCCTAGAACATGTTAAAATGAGTCTAAAACATGCATGGAAGGAAGCCAAAACAAGTTAGCATGAAGGGCATAAGGCATGGTGAATGCAAGGCAAATAAGGTGGTTTATACTACACCTATTAAAACCAAGCATGGAATGACCTAAGCAACAAAAATCAGAGTTATATCATGGAAAAATAACACTAAAAAAACACATTGAAATGATAGCTTGCAAGCTTAGGCATGAAGGCATACGCAATGACCTATTCTTAAGGCATAAAGGACCAACCCTCCAACGCATTGAATGAGTGAAAGATACAAGTGTATGACCATGAAACATGCACTGAAATCACATAATAAATGATGCCAAATCATTCAAATAGGCCAAGTAAAGCATGCTAGTGGACCCGATGCACAAAGCTAACAAGCTAAAATGCACTATACCTATACAAAGCATGGCATGCATGACCAAAACAACCAAAATCAGAGCTAGAGAATGCTAAAACATGGACAAAAGCTTCTTGAAGTTAAGCCAAAAGCATGCTAGAATGACATGTCAAAGCATGATGCATGTTAGGCTATTTCATGGAATTGCACTACAAGTGCATGGAACATGCAAGGGCCAACCAAACCAAACCAAAACGGAGGTATGATATGAAAAAATACCACCAAAAACATACTGAGATGGACTCAAATGAAGCTAGAATGACATGCTACTTCATGAAGCATACAAGATTAGTTTGTGTGATTTACACTACAAGTGTACAAGGCATGTAAGGGGTGACCAAACCAAACCAAAACAGTGGTATGACATGCTGAAATAACCCCAAATACATGCTAAGAACAAGCCAACACAAGCTGAACAAACATGCTCAAACATGAGACATATGAAACAAGTATTCAAAATACAAGGAGAGGGGATGACCCTCTCCTATTTAGGATTCCAAAACCACCTTTCCACCACTGAAAATCCTCTGGATTTCAGTGGTAGAAACAAGGCCTAACAAGGCCTAAGAGGGGGTAAACAACCCCAAATACAAAAGTGACCTTAAACAAAGATCTTAAGCACCAAAATTCAGAACTTTTTGTAGTTAAAAGTTAAGCTTAAAACAGCATGAAAATAAGGCTAAAAACTTAAGCAAAAATGGGGGATTTAAGGGTTAGAAACTCACCCTTGAAGACCACCTTTAAAGCTGTAACTCTAGCAGGTTTTTAAAGCTCAAACCAACCCAAGAACACCAAAACCAGCTCCTAAGCACCTCAGCAACAAAAGGATGGTGTTTGAGTGTGTGTTTGTGTGCAAAAGTGAGACAAAATGACACTTTAAGGCACAAAACAAGAGCAAAAGAGAGATATAGATGCAAGTGTGTATGTATAACTCAAACCCCAAATTTCTGAACCTGGAGGAGGGAGGAGGAGCCTCCCTCTTATAGAGAACAAAAGCTAAAACTTCTCAAGAAAGCTAAGCTTCAAGGCCATCCCTCCATACACGTGTATGGAGGATGGTTCTAGTGCTCTCCAGCTGTGCCAGTTGGCCAAAAATATCTCCAAAAAGGTGACAAAAAGCAGCTGACCACTTGAAGTGGTCGGCTAGCTACTTAAAGTGGTCGGCCGACCACTTTAAGTGGTCTCCCACAATAAAAACTGGTCGGCCAGGGGTAGGAGAAGTCTACAAACTGAAAACAAGCAAGTGGTGTGGTGGCCGACCAGAAAAGGTGGCCCAAAGACCAAGAAAGCCAGTTATCCGACCAGAAAACTGGTTGGCAGGAGGAAAAGTGGTCTCCAAGGGGAAAACCTGGTCTCCCACCCTTGTACCACCTTCCAAACAAGGAAAACAAGGTTTGTACCAAAAACAAACCAAAACAGATGCAAGACGAGAGATCGGGAGGCAAAGCACGCGGCCGAAAGCCTCGAAAACTAGTCTACTGGCATCAAAAGTGGTATACGACCACAAAAGTGGTCTCCCGGACCACAGTGTTCCTCTAGGTAGAGGCAACAAGGCATGGTTCAAAAACCACGCCAAACGGAGAACGTTAAGCGGTCCCGAGACAAGACCCGCGGCCGAAGGCTCCAAAAATCAAAAACAAGTCTCCAAACGGAAAAAGTAGCCTACAACCACAAAAAGTGGTTTACGACCACAAAGAGATGGTGTACAAGACCTCTCCATCCCTCTGGGAAGAGAAAGCAAGAGTCGGTCCACAAACCGAGCCAAAGCACAAAAAGTTCAGAGGCCCGGAGGCAAGGCTCTAAGCCAAAACTCCGAAACCTCGAAATGAGCGCAACATGAACTATCACCGAGCGCTCAATCGATGATGTCTGAGTCTTAAGGTCGGTCAAAAATGGGGTGTCTACAGTTGCCCCTCTTTAACAGAACTCGAAAGTCATAAGTGACGGGAGTGAATGTTAAAGCCCAGAGACGACCCATTTTTGACAAGGCCAAAGACTTAGACACACAGGCAAGATAACAAAGAGATGCGCCCGCAAGCAGGGGCAAAATGCAAAACACATGCACGAAGCCAAACATAACTTATGATCATGCAAAGAAAGCTGTAATGAAGCAAATATACGCAATAAATACGACAGTTTAAGCAAGCGAATTCAAACCAAACTACATTACATGCAGAAAGGATGTAAGAGAATTATACAATTCTCGCTACGTCTCACACGGAGTACATACAATACCGTCTGGTCGCACCAGCCTCAAATGAACCGTACATAAAATATCGTGCCTGCATAAGAAAACAACTCAACAGGTACAATATAGTTAGAAGCACATGTTCAATCATTACATCAAGATGCAATTCCAATGCGAGATAAATGCGTGCATACACAATGCCGATGGAAACATGCATAGCAATGCAAGTGAAAAGTCCATAACAATGCAACCGGAACGAGCATAACAATGCAAGTGAAAAGTGCGCAACAACGCAAGCAAAGTGAAAAGTGCATGACAACGCGAGTGAAGGGGTGCATAACAATGCAACCTAAGTGTGCGCATAACAATGCGAGGGGTGCATGACAATGCAACCTAAGCATGACGCATAACAATGCGGAGGGGTGCATGACAATGTAAGTGAAGTGTGCATAACAATGCCACTAAAAGAGTGCATAACAAACAGACGAAATATGCACGACAACGCAAGTGAAGAATGCATAACAATGCAAGTGAAAGTGGGGGTGCATAACAATGGAACGGAAGTACGCGTAGCAATGTAAGTAAAACGAGCGTGACAACACAAGTAGTGAATGCATAACAAAGCAACGAGTGGTGTGCATTACAAAAGTAAGAGAGGAAAGTGTGCATAACAATGCGAGAGTGGTATAACTTCGATAGCATGCCCTGAAACAAAATGCCGGTTAAAGAAAAATAAGCCTTAACGCGAGCAAATTAACCGAAACCTCCGATTTACCTCTCGAAGGGGTCACAACATACTCAAAAAGGATATACCTTGTTCTTTGACGAGTAAGGATGAGCCATGCATTGAAGACTTGAATTGAAGTTCCCGCGGAGACGTTTTTTAGCCGAAAAGTGTACTTTTTCTTGTACTTTCTCGAGAGCCGAGGACTCCAATCATCATCAAAACACACAGGGAGAACAAAGGGACCTTGGAGACCACCCAGGAGGGATGGCCGACCACCTAGGCTAGTGGCCGGCCAGTTGTTGACCACCAAAGTGGTCGGCCGACCAGAAAAACTAGCTGGCTGACAAGTTTATGAAAACAGGGGCAGTTTTGTCTTTTAATGCTCGGATCTTTAAGTACACAACTCCAAATCAGTTTTGCTCACACCTCCAAGGCCGAAATCAACTTCTCTTCCTCCCTAGACCCTTTTCTCTCTCAAATCTGCACTTTATACGCGTTTTCCAACGCCCCACGCGAAGTTGTTTCGCGAAAACTTTCGATTCTCTTCGTTTTGAACCGATTAAAAATTGTTTTCGGAGCTTCTTTCTCCATTTTCACCACTTGAGGTATGTTTGTCTCAAAGTTTAGCACCTTTTCTCGGGCGTTGACTTTTGTTGACTTTTTCTCTTTCCCAGAGTTGACTTTTGTTGACTTTTTGCAATTTTGGCTCATTTTGCTCATTTTTGCATCATTTTGCAGATTTCTTCAAATGGCCGACGATATTCTGTATGGCGGAGGTTCTCCATATGCAGAGGATGAGCTCGACATTATACCGTTGCCTCCGAGGATTCGGCCGTTCGACCCGGAGGAGTACGACCCACAGGAGCACATTCTACCTCCTAGCACCTTCCACCACTTCACAGACTTCGCACGTCGGGCGCTCGCAGACCTGCTGCTACGAGAGCCGGAGTCTCATCTATCTCATTGCGCGCATGAGGTGCATACTTTACTTTTGCATTTCTTGCACATTCCATGTTTTCGCTATATATCATATCTGCTCGTTCTGAACATATTCACATACACAGCACTCCACTTATTCTAAACACACGGTTCATACACAGCATTTTGCTAATTCGGCACACAGCTCACCACACAACACTTTGTTAATTCGGCACACAGCTCATTTTGGCATACAACATATTTTGGCACACAGCACATTTTGGGCACACAGCTCATTTTGGGCACATAGCTTATTTTGGGCACACATCTCATTATACCGCTCAATCTGAACACAGAGCTCATAACACAACATTCTGTTTAGTTGGCACACAGCTCATAGCACTGCTCAATCTGAACACGTAATTCATAACATAGCATTCTGTTTAGTTGGCACACAGCTCATAGCACTGCTCATTCTGAACACGCAGTTCATAACATAGCATTCTATTTAGCTGGCACACAGCTCAATCCGAATACGCAGTTTATAACGCGATATACTTTTTCATAACATAGCACATTGCTCAATCTGAACACGTAGTTCATAACATAGTATTCGGTTTATTGTCATAACATAGCACACCGCTCAATCTGAACACGCAGTTCATAACGCGATATACTTTTTCATAACATAGCACACTGCTCAATCTGAACACACAGTTCATAACACAGTATTCGGTTTATTGTCATAACATAGCACACCGTTGAATCTGAACACGCAGTTCATAACACGATATACTTTTCCATAACATAGCACACTGCTCAATCTGAACACGCAGTTCATAACAAAGTATTCGGTTTATTGTCATAACATAGCACACCGCTCAATCTGAACATGCAGTTCATTACGCGATATACTTTTCCATAACATAGCACACTGCTCAATCTGAACACGCAGTTCATAACACAGTATTCGGTTTATTGTCATAACATAGCACACCGCTCAATCTGAACACGCAGTTCATTATGCGATACACTTTTCCATAACATAGCACACTGCTCAATCTGAACACGCAGTTCATAACACAGTATTTGGTTTATTGTCATAACATAGCACACCGCTCAATCTGAACACGCAGTTCATGACGCGATATACTTTTCCATAACATAGCACACTGCTCAATCTGAACACGCAGTTCATAACACAGTATTCGGTTTATTGTCATAACATAACACACCGCTTAATCTGAACACGCAGTTCATAACACGATATACTTTTCCATAACATAGCACACTGCTCAATCTGAACACGCAGTTCATAACACAGTATTCGGTTTATTGTCATAACATAGCACACCGCTCAATCTGTACACGCAGTTCATAACGTGATATACTTTTTCATAACATAGCACACTGCTCAATCTGAACACGCAGTTCATAACACAGTATTCGGTTTATTGTCATAACATAGCACATCGCTCAATCTGAACACGCAGTTCATAACGCGATATACTTTTCCATAACATAGCACACTACTCAATCTGAACACGCAGTTCATAACACAGTATTCGGTTTATTGTCATAACATAGTACACTGCTCAATCTGAACACGCAATTCATAACGCGATATACTTTTCCATAACATAGCACACTGCTCAATCTGAACACGCAGTTCATAACACAGTATTCGGTTTATTGTCATAACATAGCACACCGCTCAATCTGAACACACAGTTCATAACGCGATATACTTTTTCATAACATAGCACACTGCTCAATCTGAACACGCAGTTCATAACACAATATTCGGTTTATTGTCATAGCATAGCACACCGCTCAATCTGAACACGCAGTTCATAACGCGATATACTTTTTCATAACACAGCACACTGCTCAATCTGAACATGCAGTTCATAACACAGTATTCGGTTTATTGTCATAACATAGCACACCGCTCAATCTGAACACGCAGTTCATAACGCGATATACTTTTCCATAACATAGCACACTGCTCAATCTGAACACAGAGTTCATAACACAGTATTTAGTTTATTGTCATAACATAGCACACCGCTCAATCTGAACACACAGTTCATAACGCGATATACTTTTCCATAACATAGCACACTGCTCAATCTGAACACGCAGTTCATAACACAGTATTCGGTTTATTGTCATAACATAGCACACCGCTCAATCTGTACACGCAGTTCATAACGTGATATACTTTTTCATAACATAGCACACTGCTCAATCTGAACACGCAGTTCATAACACAGTATTCGGTTTATTGTCATAACATAGCACACCGCTCAATCTGAACACGCAGTTCATAACGCGATATACTTTTTCATAACATAGCACACTGCTCAATCTGAACACACAGTTCATAACACAGTATTCGGTTTATTGTCATAACATAACACACCGCTTAATCTGAACACGCAGTTCATAACACGATATACTTTTCCATAACATAGCACACTGCTCAATCTGAACACGCAGTTCATAACACAATATTCGGTTTATTGTCATAACATAGCACACCGCTCAATCTGAACAAGCAATTCATAACGGGATATACTTTTCCATAACATGGCACACTGCTCAATCTGAACACGCAGTTCATAACACAGTATTCGGTTTATAGCACACTGCTCAGTCTGAACACACAGTTCATAACATAGTATTCGGTTTATTGTCATAACATAGCACACTGTTCAATCTGAACACGCAGTTCATAATGCGATATACTTTTTCATAACATAGCACACTACTCAATCTGAACACGCAGTTCATAACACAGTATTCGGTTTATAGCACATTGCTCAGTCTGAGCGCACAGTCCGTAACACATTATTCAGTTTATAGCACACTGCTCAATCTGAACACACAGTCCATAACACAGTATACTTTTTCCTTGGCATGCAGCTCATATTTTTCATTTTGAACACACAGCTCACACTCTTCAAATTTGAACACACAACTCATACTTTTCATTCTGAACACACAGCTCATACTTTTCATTCTGAACACACAGCTCATACTTTTCAATCTGAAACTGAATACATATGTTCATTCTGAATGCAGGTATCCTCCTGTTTTACACGGGGTTATGGATCGATCCTCGCGAGGGAGTGGTATATTGAGCTCCCAGACGCTGTCCAACATATTGTGGACGAGGCTGGGTTTGGCCTATTCTGTGCGGGATTGTCGCGTCATCCAGCGAGTAGGGCTGCAAATGAACCGAGCTGTTCATTAACAAGCTCGGCTCGGCTCGGCTCGTTAAGGGCTCGGCTCGGCTCGGCTCGGCTCGTTTAGTAAACGAGCCGAGCTTGAGCTCGAGCTCGAATATTAGGCTCGTTTAATAAACGAGCCGAGCTCGAGCTCGCATAAGCTCGGCTCATTTATCTTTATTTAAATTATATAATAAATATATTATTTATATATTAAATAATATATAAATATATATATAAATAATAATATAAATAATATTTTTTATTTAAATATTTATATTTAAATAATATAAATAATATTAAAAAAAATTATCGAACCGAGCTCGAGTTTCATTAAAATTAACGAGCCGAGCCGAGCCGAGCTCGAGCCCGGCTCCTTATCGAGCCGAGCTCGAGCTCAATAAATGAGCTCGATAAGTAAACGAGCTGTGCTCAAGCTCAGCAAAGCTCGGCTCGGTTCGTTTGCAGCCCTACCAGCGAGCAAGACCCTCCTGGGCGCACTTGTAGAGAGATGGTGGGACACCACCAACTCCTTCCATTTTTCAGCCACCGGGGACATGACGATGACCCCATATGACTTCTCCATACTGACGGGCCTTGACGTGGCAGGCCAGCCGATCCCATACGATGCAGATATGGGTAAATGGGAGGCCGCTTGGATTTATCTGCTCGGAGCCCGTCCACCGATCGACAGATCATCAGGCAGGGTCAGGTACACCTGGTTCTCCGAGCGGTACAGGGGGACTACGCCCATGACCATTGAGGCCATACAGCAATATGCTCAGGAATTTTTGATGTTCCTCTTCAGGACCACTCCGTTCTCCGACAGGGGGAACACAGTTGGGCTTTATCTTCTTAGTGCCCTGGTGGACCTATCACAGGTCAGTCAGTATGATTGGGGTGGCGCTGGCCTCGCTACCCTTTACTGCTGCATGAGCGCGACCTCCCGAGAGTGAGGGACCATAGTAGGTGGCTACTGGCGAGCCTGGGAGGTACATTCTGCCCTCTTGATTTACATTACTGCTTTTCATTATCTGTACACTGTATACCGCACACATTACATTATGTACTCTACATTCCGCACTTAGCATTCTGCATTTTCTATACATTCTGTACTCTGACAGCCACTGCCTTGCTTTTCACAACTGTGGGTTTACGCGTACTTCCCAACATTAGCCCCTAAGCTCGAGGTCGAGGCACCTCTTGAGATCCCTTACTCACGTAGATTTGAGGGTCGGTACCGGCCCAGGCCTCGGAAGACTCTATTCTACCTCCGGCAGTTCTTTGATACTGTACGAGCGACGGAGGTGATACAGAACTCTCAGTTCTTCATGCTTTCAGCTTTGATTCATCTTGCATATTTATGACATCTAATCAATTTATGCACTTGTTACCCGCAGGTGACCTGGCAGCCTTGGATCGACATGCCAGGGAATCCTCGATTTTTGTTTGTTGGGGCATGGGGCTCCTCCTGATATAGGGTCTTGTTTGAGGGACCAGTCGGTAGGGCCTGGTTTCTCGAAGAGCGCTTCATGCGCCAGACGATGGGCAACTCCAATCAGGATGTCCTCTCATTGCCTCCACCAGAGATGCGGTCCGCAGGGGGTCTCACACCCCAGAAAGCGGAGGACCTTATGTTGGGTATTGACGCGGTCTTTTTCCTAGAGGAAGGGGATTACGCGACATATCGCCATACGTACCTGATGCCTCCGCTGTCAGGTGTCCGTACCCCCAGGAGGAGAGCTGCTGACATGGCTTTCTCAAGTCGCGCCTGAGCCGGAGACATTCCTTTGAGCAGCAGGGCTGGCACATTGAGAAGCGGGACTGGAGGGATGCCCTCGACTTGTGTCACGACCCAAACCCGCCCCTATGGGTTTAGCACCGTAACCGGCCAATAATTCGAGATTACCGAAGGCCTGCTTAACAGTAGAACAGTAATACAGAGTACAGGGGCATGGCGGAAGCCAATACAGTAGATGAACAATGTCCAATGAGTTGTGATAGTCTGTATGCAAAAAGACTTTTCATATATATATATATACAGTCAGTGACAAGACAGTATGCACATCATTTATATTCATTTAGTACAGGGACCTAATCTCTATAAAACAGTACAGTAACAGTCTATCAATCTATACAGTATTACAAACAGATACAGAGACAGACGGGGAAATTAAAACACCCCTAAGCTATAGCTTGAACAGGGTCGGAACCTTGCAGTGAGGCACAGTGGTTAGCTTGACAAAATTGGAGTTTACCCCAACGCTTCTAGCAACGGTCCGGTGCCTATACACCTACATATATATATATATGAGCAGTGAGCTAAAGCCCAGTGAATAACATAATGCGTAAAGAGGTTTAGAATGAACGTCCTTACAGTAATGAAAACAGTTCATTGATTCAGTATTTCAGTCATTCAGACATTCAGTGATATGTGGTACATCCATTAGCAAAGCAGTACAGTAAACAGTAGGTCTTAAAAGACCGAACAGTCAATGATGGCCATCAATCAGTAAACAGTAGTGGTTCCAATAAGGGAACCGACAGAGATCTCTGTAACAATAACAGTCAGTAACAATAGTTGCTAAGGATGCCACAATACAGTTCAGAATATAGGACATACATTCATTCAATTAACAGTATTAGTTCAGAAAGCAGTACAATTCAGTATTCAGAAAATATTCATATTTGAACATATCTTTACACAGTTGTTACTCACAGAGTTCTGGGCTACAGTAAGCTAGAGCGTCTCCTCAGAAAGCCAACCCTACACAGTTTACAGAACGAACACACACTAAGCTACACAGTTGGGAAAAAAAATCATGACTTAATCCCTAATTTGCCTTGGTGTGGTTCTACATCCATATCCTCATTAAGGTGTCTTAAACTAGGCCTAATAATGCCTAAAATGGGATGAGGATGCAAAGATGCACTCAGAAAACGTTTTCATAATTTCAGAAAAACAGATCCCCGCTCAAGCGCAGTTTTCCCCGCTCGAGCGTACAAGCAACAAAGGTCCCCGCTCGAGCATCAACTCCCCCCGCTCGAGCGGACTATAAAAGTGCTGGATGCTCAAAATCCATGCTCGACGGGCGCTCGACCCCCGCTCGAGCGTGTGACACAAGCCTCCGCTCGAGCGTGCAATCCTCCGCTCGCGCGGACTGTAAAACATGCAAGATGCTGGGAGTTTGATTTCCCCGCTCGAGCACAACTTCCCCCGCTCGAGCGGGAGTCAAAAATCTGGAAAATCCAGGTTTGAGTCCCAAGTTCAAAACCAAGTTTCAATGTACCAAATTCGATCCTTTCGGGCTAATTTTCTGGAAAACACTTCAAAACTCATAATATAACATGTTTCAAAGATCAATTTGAGAAATCAAAGCCCAAAGGTAGTCCAATTAAACATGATTTCAAACCAAATTTCAAGAACATGATGAACATGCAATATCCATGAATTCAATCAACTTCAAAGCTTCAAACACTTGCTCAAATGAGCCACTTCTCCTTAAAACATGGTGAAATCATGGACTTGAACATAAACATGTACATGCATGCAAGATTTCTATGAAATCAAACCTCCAAACTCAACATTGTATACATGCATACATGCTAGAAGCTACAATTCAACATTTTGATCCAAAGCTTGGCTTTAAACCTCAATATAACATGAATCATGTAAGAACTAACTTAAATGTAAGTTCAAGAAGATGGTTCCTCTACCTTATGCTTTTAATTTGAGGTATAAAGGCTCAAGTTTGCAATTCTTCTATGATTATTCAAATCTCCAAGCAATTCAAGATGAAATGTTGATATCAATATTTCTCCTAATTCTCTCTCTCTCTAATCGGCTATGAGCTCAAGAATGGGCTGATGAAATGTTATCTCTAGAGGCTCAACATGTTATAATGAAGCTCAAGTGATGTGTAAAGTAGGCCACTAACATGGCAAAGTTGTAATTAAGGCCAAAATCTTGTAATTACATTGTTTGATCTAATTTAACCATACCAAATAACATTTTAATTAAATATACCATTAAATCATATTAATTCCAATTGGCATAAAACATTAATCGATTTCAGATTCGGCCGCCGATAAGGCCTTCAATTTGCAATTTAATGCATATAACATAAATAGATAATTTGGCAGTCAAACAGATAGACAATGTATTTAAACAGATACAGTCAGTCAGTTAGTTCTGGATTTCAGTCAGTCCAATTACCAATCATAATCAGTCTCAGTTTAGCAGTAATCAGAGGTTAATCAGTAATCAGCGACGAGGGTTGTTACAACTTGGCAGTATGCTGGATGGCCAGATCTTCCGACCAAGTTGACGGGCTGGCAGTATGGGACTTCTTACCCGATTCCACTAGAGCCTCTGATGCCCGACCATCGATACGTCAGTGACCCTGACTCACCACCGGTATGTTTTACAGTTTTCATTTATCACTCAGATATTTAGACATTCATTCATTCACTCACTGATGACTTGAACTTGCATCTGCAGCCTCCCTGAGAGTATACTGAGGGGTTGCTCTTAGTGGTGGCCTCACTCAAGAGCATGGTCCTGCGGAGGGAGACGCTACTATATGCCTCCAGCATTCGGGTACTTTTCAATTCCCTTGCATTTATCATACTTTTGATGACATATGGAAACTGAACATTTCACTGCCTTGATTCATTGCATGTGTAGAGCACATCTGACACATCACATTCACACACTATATCTGCATGCACCCACTCTATGCATCATTCTTGCATCTGCATCTGATATACATACTAGCTGATGCATTCAAACTGTCCTTTTCAGGTCTTACCTCTACAGACTGGGCCATCTAGGCCTTCTCGAGCGGCTAGGAGAGGAGTTTCAGCACGCGGCCGGGGGCGACGCAGAGCACCTATTAGACAGGATGACGAGTCTAGTGAGGAGGAGGAGTCAGCACATCCACAGTCAGAGACATCTGCAGGCAGGGATGACGACTCTGGTTCCAGTTCTGAGGACGGAGGTAACGCTGAGGAGGATTCCGAGGATGGTGACTCTGATTCAGATGATGGTGCCAGTGCCGGTGGCGCGGAGGCTGCTCAGTCGAAGAGGGTGAAGAAGACCTCTCGGTCTTGAGCTTGATAGCACTGATGCAGATGTTCCTGCTTTATTTTTCTTTTTATATGTAGTTGTAGCACATTGTACAACTTAGGCAGTTTTATTTTCTTCAAAACTTGTACCCTTTTGTAAAATGTTGTAAAAAGGAAACATGATGGAATGAAAACGGCTTTTTGTTTAAAAAGTGTTGTATTTGTATTCTAAGCATCGGATCGCATCATTTTGCACAAAAATGGAATTGAATGGAATTTGAACATCGTGCATTGCCAAGTCAGGTAATGAACCAACGCAACAAAATGACTCAATCCTAAAAACAACAACAAGACTTTAACAAGTTTACAACTTGATAAGCGAAGAGTAACAACTCGATAAATAAAGAGCAACAACTCGATAAACAAAAAGCAATAACTCGATAAACAAATGAGCAACAACTCGATAAGCAAAGAGTAACAACTCGATAAACAAATGCATTTTAGACAAACAAGGCGACGGAATGCATCTGAAACAGAGGTAAACTCGGACCTTCAGCACTCTCTGCACACAGGAAAGCTAGAGACTCTCTTCTGGAGGCAAGGAAAAGGCTGTAGACAACTTTTGCTCCATGGCCGACCACCAAAAGTGGCTGGCCGACCACTTTCTTGACCTGGAGACCAGAAAAGTAGCTGGCCAACTAGAAAAATTGGCTGGCCGACCAGAAAAAGTGGTCGGCCGACCAGTTAGCCTGGGGACCTCCAGTTTTCTGACACTTGTCCTCCAAACAGTGCCTTATCCTTTATAAAGGTTTCAGCTTCGTGGTTCCCTCATTCTAACTCAGTTTTGCATCAAAATGGAGGCACTTCTTGTCCAAAATATCACAAATTGGATTGCTACCTTGGATGGCTCGGAAAAGGTGAATTTTCGGGGCTTCGGCATAAATGCACTATTCACGCTAAGTCGCACCCCGTTGCGTCTTCCGTTCTTTCATGCCGCGGCAAGGTTTTGGAATCCGGTAACTCACGTCTTTAGCTTTGGCAGACAAGAGATGTGTCCCACTTTCGAAGACTTCCAAGCTCTGTTGGAGTCCGAGTACAAGGAAGAGATTTTGCCACAATTTCGTTTTGGCCACGTCCAAGCCTTAGGACACATGTGCGGGCTCACTTTGCATGACGCTCGATCATTAACTCGCGATAGAGTACTGGATATTCCGAGCTTGGTTCGTCGATTTTCTGATGCCGGCGACCGCGGCGACCATGACTGGCAGGGTTTTCGGCGACATGCACTTTGTTTATGAATGTTGTCACATTTCTTGCTTGCCCCAGGCTCCGGTGGGTTTAGCGCCCGTTTGATTGAGGTTACCGAGGGCTTGAAAGAGGGCAAGAGCTGCATTGCCATGACACTAGCTGAGACGTTGATGGGTTTGGACGCTTTCCATAGCCAAGAGACAACTAGATTCGCGGGGAGTTCATTACTGTTGCAGGTAATGTTTCCCATCCTATCTCACATATATTTCTCACATCATTCGGCCCTCGGGCTCGGTTTTTCTCTCAAAACCCTTTTCTCATTTTTCTCTCCACGTACATCTCTCTATTCTTTAATCTCTCATTTTTTTCATCCCTCCCCAGATATGGTTGATGGACAAATTAAGGGTTGTGGACTCATGCCCAGCATATTCAGCTCGCAGCTATTTCTTCCGGCGACGTTTAGTCGATGCCCCTGATGAGGGATGGTAGTACGAATAGATGCGCAGTTTGGCTGCTCTTGACATTGCTTGGCGCTGCCCCTGGCTTAATCTACCGGCGATGAGCTACAGCATGACTCGCCAGCCAGGGATTCAGTTGATCAGTCTGACGCACTGTGTCCTTTACTTTTCGTTTTGAATCCGGCATCAGCTTGGTCATGATCAGACTTGCCCAGAGGAAGGGATAGAGTACCTTGCTACATTTCCGGTCTGAGGCACACAGCTAGCTCGGTATGCCACAGCCTGGAGGACGAGAGAGCTTCTAGCCCCCGCTCTCGCTTTTAGTTGCACCCTCTCTGATGAGTGCATAGCTTGGCTTGATGATGAGGCGCAGATCGGGCCTACTTCGGCATCAGAGGCTTCCACAAGCTCTGGGAGGGGACACAGGAACACTTGACTCTACCCCGAATTTATTTGCTTTAATCAGTATTTTCAAGTTTTCTTTATGAATATAATAAAAGCAACTTCAATTTGTATTCAAGAGTAGGAGAGCTCTGTACTGAAATCAATGTAATTGAAAGTTGCGGGTACTGAAAATTTTCCGTTTGGTCTAAAAATGGTCTAAGTCGTAAAAAGATTAATTTGAGCAAAAACAACTTTTATTAAAACTTTTCACAACCATTTTCGATATGGATCAAAACTGGACATGTCCGAGATCTATCACTGAGATGTACAACCCCGGATCCTCAGCAACTGGAAAGTTGCCCCTAGTCTGAATAGCACTGCATTGGAGATCACAAACCGAGCTCTTGAATGCAGAATAGACAAAGATGACCAAACATGATCACATGGACAAAGTTGATCGGGGAAGTGTTTATGGTTGGACTTCAGAATGAAGTTGCCTACGTATCCCAAAGATGGGAATCAAGCCTTACGTAGTTCAGCTCGGGTTCACTCGTGTATTAACTCTCTCCTTTTGCGCTCTAACTTTTGCCAAGGCCGCCCTTTCTGGGTTTTCAACCTTGCGAGCTCAGTTTTTATTATTTCAAATTTTCTGTGCTCTAACTTTTGCCTAGGTCGCCCTTTCGGGTTTTCGACCTAGCAAGCCACTCAATGAAAGTATTTCTTTAACTTGTCCATGTTGATCGGTTGGGAGAACTCTAGGCCATCTAGGTCCATCAGAACTATAGCTCCACCCGAGCAGATAGACTTGATTATGTAAGGACCAGTCCAATTACGTCTGAACTTGCCCCTAGGGTCGTGGATGGGAGCTCGGTTGTCTTTGAGCACCAAATCTCCTTCTTTCAAATTCTTGGACTTAACCTTCTTGTTGAAAACCCTGGCAATTCGTCGTTGATAACCCTGAACATGGTACAGTGCTTTCAGCCTTCTTTCATCAAAGAGTATAAGTTCTTCGAACCTGCTTTGTTGCCAATCTGCCTCAGCTATCTGACACTCAGCCAATACCTGCAATGACGGAACCTCAACTTCGATATACAGAACAGCCTCCATCCCGTAAACCAAGGAGTACGAAGTCGCCCCAGTAGAAGTTCGAATTGAAGTCTGGTAGCCCCACAGAGCAAATGGCAGCTTATCTGGCAAGTCCCGGTAGGTTTCCACCATCTTCTGCAGAATATGCTTGATGTTCTTGTTGGCGGCCTCAACTGCTCCGTTGGTCTGTGGCCGATATGTGGATGACTTATGAAAAGCCACATTATACTTCTCCAACAAGTCGATCACTTCTTTCTTGAAGTGAGAACCATTATCTGATATAATCTCGTTCAGGACCCCGTAACGGCAAATGATATTGTTCCTAATGAACTTGGCAACATGCGAAGCCTTCAACACCACATAACATTGGGCCTCAACCCACTTCGTGAAGTAGTCTATCGCTACTAGAATGTACTCATGCCCATTGGACCCCTTCGGAGTGACAGCCCCGATTACATTAATCCCCCAGACTGAAAACGGCCATGGCGAAGTCATGTTGTACAACTTCAACGGCGGAATATTCATGCGGTTTGCATGGATCTGACATTTGTGGCATCGCCGGACAAAGCTAATATAATCCTCCTCCATGGTGGACTAATAATAACCCTGTCTAAAGATTTTCTGAGCTAGTATCACCCCATTCATGTGCGCTCCGCACTCTCCTCCATGGATGGCCTCCGTTAGGCGCTTGGATTCTTCAGCATTAACACACAGCTTGTGCATCCCGAGAGATGACCTCTCTTGTACAGTTTAACCTCCACAGACGATGAACTGAGCAGCCATTCTTCGAATTGCCCTCTTATCTTTGGCATTTGCCCTGGTGGATACGCCTCTTTTTCTAAGAAGTTCCAGACATCGTAATACCAGAGATTCTCATCTTGTACCTCATCTATGGCAGCAATCAGCTTGTAGGCCGGCACGAATTTCTGTTCGATGATGATCGGACGCATCCGGACTCCAAAAGGGATGTCTATCATAGAAGATAGAGTTGCTAATGAATCTGCGAACCTATTGTTCTCTCTTAACAGATGGGCGAAATTCTACTTCTCAAACCGAGGAATTAGCACGTCCAAGGTCTGGTGATAAATTCTCATTTTTTCTTCTTTAACTTTCCAATCTCCTTTAGCTTGAGATACAACAAGGTTCGAGTCCCGATGACGTCCAACCGTCTTGCCCCTAGTTCTAGGGCGGCTTCTAAACCGGCAATACATGCCTCATACTCTGCCTCATTATTCGATACTCTGAATCGGAGCTTGAATGCTAGAGGTATACGGGAATTGTCGGGCGCTATCAGCAACACCCCTATCCCATACCCGTATTGGTTTGACGCTCCGGCAAAGTACATCATCCAAGTTTCTTCTTCGACGTACAGAATGGCCTCGTCCGGGAACAGGTACTCAACTGCTTCATCCCCTCCAACTGGGTGATCGGCTAGGAACTCCGCTACCACTCTCCCTTTCATTAACTTGCGCGTCACGTACTTCAGATCGAATTCGGAAAGCAGAAGCAACCCAACAGGATAGCCTACTCGTAAGTGCCGGTTTCTCGAAAAGATATTTGATGGATCTAATCTTGAAACCAGTATTACAGAGTGAGCTAACAGGTAGTGCCGCAGCTTCCTGGTAGCCCATACAAGGCCAGACAAGCCATTTCCAACGGAGTGTAGCGGGTCTCGTAATCCGGCATTTTCTTGCTCAGATAGTAAATAGCCTTCTTCACTTTGTCCTCAGACTCTTGTGCAAGCATGCAGTCCATTGTAGTTTCAGTCACTGAAAGATACAGAATCAACGGTTTTCCTGGCTCAGGCGGTGACAACACAGGTGGGTTTTGTAAATATTGCTTGATCTACTCGAAAGCTGCTTGGCATCGGCCGTCCCATTGGAACTTCTTTCCTTTCTTCAGGAGACCAAAGAGTGGTTCACAAGTCAAGGTTAATTTTGCGATAAAACCGTCTTATGAATTGCACTTTACCCAG